>JADDOH010017406.1:0-38130 GCA_016648135.1 Agrypnia vestita
TAATTATAAATTTTAGTCTGGTAGAAAGCAATAAATTTGTGGTTTGACATATTAAAATAAATAAAAACACTTTTCTTTGTATTAAACCACGATTTATTATTGTGCCAACCGGTTTCGCTTAAACTTAAGCTTCATCAGGGCAAACTTAATAACTAAACAATAAATACAAAGCAGTGCACTTATATATATTTAATGAGGAAGATAAAATATAAAATTACATAGAAAAAAGAGAGACAACAATATACGAGTACATATGAAAGAGACATAATATAAAATTACACGATAATGACAAAATATAGAGAGATAAGGATATGGATTAGAGAGAGAAAAATCACAAACAAGTGAGACAACAATATATCAGTACTTATGAAAGAGAACATAATATTATATAAAATTACACGATAATAAAAGATGGACAGACAAGCATATGGACTAAAAAGAGCTAAATTACAACAAAAGATTTAACGCCAGTGGAGTGAAAAGGAAAGGGAAAAGTATATGAGAAATTAGTAGGATTTATATGGAGAAAATATTTAATATATGACTGTTTGATAAACATAATTGATGTATTGTGTATTTCACTATTAGTGTTGACTGACTTTTTTATTTCCAGAGCTTCTAAATTATCTAATCTAATTCCCAATCCAGTTTTATGTAGAATATGAACCCCTGTGTTAGGGCAAAAAGAATGATTTTTATCAATCAAGTAATTAGCGAATTCAGAAAATCCATTACTACTTAAAAATTTTAAGTGTTCTTTAACGCGAAAATTAACATTACGAGAAGTTTTACCTATATAAAAAGATGAACAATCATTACACGATAATTTATATATACCCGAATGACTTAGATGATCGTCTCGATCTTTTGTGTTACTTAAAAATTTACCTAATAATAAATTGAATATGTTTTCACTAAACAATAAAAAACTGTTTTCTATCGAGCTTATTCCTAATATATATAATATATGTGTACATACATATAAATACAACGCTCTTTTACAAATAATGTAATGATTTGGATTTTACATATTTGTGAATACTATGTTATCCTTAAGATTAGACATCATTTGTCAGAACTTTATAATTTTCACTTTCTATAATCTTAAACGAATTTTAATAATAAATTATCGAATTTATTTTGTGGTAACATAATTATAATTGATATAAATTAACTTTGTTAAAACCACTTATTTATTGAAAAAATTCAACATGTTTCGAAGCCAATGGCTTCATTGTCAGGATAACAAAAATAATATTTTTTATATCAATAATAAATTATCGTTTTATTTGTAAAAATTCTATTATTTATTTATTATTATTTATAATTATCCGCAGCAGTATCATGTAATTTGAACTAATTTGACACTCTTATGAGAATCTTCCACTTATCTAGAACATTTTGTACTCATCTTCTAGAATATTCGCGCATCTTTAATCACACTTATTCACTATCGAAAGCCTGGTAGGTATTCTCGTTATCTATTTCGCTGGTCGCTTTTAATTCGCACTAGTCACCCCTTTCGCTTCTATAGAATCGCCAAAATGTCACAATAAACTGAATAGCGCAGAAATTATGTCAACCGTTATATAGAGAATGTCATTTTCCGAATATTTGGGTAGGTTCTTATGTATTCTAAACTTTAAAATGGTTTCAAAAAATTCCAGAGCCCATGGGCAGCCGTGTAATTATTTGATCATATTAGGTTCTTATTGATTTAGGGTCTCGAGACAGAGAAGAGCATTCGTTCTCATCGTCAGACGTAATTTATACTATACTAGTTATTATAATATAACTGTGTACACTAGAGTAAACGTGAAAAAATAAAACCCATTTATAAATACATCGGTCACTCTCAAAATAAATGTTAGATTAAAACAACGCATTAAAATGTATCCACCAAAAATACAAGAATTGCGCTAAATAGAGCGAGAGATAAAAAAATAAGTGATAAGGGTTAGCGATTTTATTATGAGAACAAAATATTTTACGTAGAGAACTTTTAAAAAAATATTTATACATGGACGATACACACCAGATATAACAGGTAGGTGTGGTCTTCTAAGAAGATATTTTTTGAAGTTTTTTTTTAATTCCTCCATTGGACTAATTCCAGTCTGGTGAATACTAACACTTCTCCCATATATGGCGAGATGAGATCCATGTCTTATTCCAGTATTAATCGAAAATCATTAGACGTTAATCCTTATCTGGTGATTTGAGATCGTTTAACAGGTTAATTGATTCGATTCCCACGTAATTTTGTGGTTCCTAAAATATGCACCGTAGGGACATTTTACATGATCCAGAGTTATTCTGGTGAGTCACAAGAAAATTCTCACAATGCAGGCCAATATTTTTGTAATATGAAAGATTGATATGGATAAATTTAAAAAAAATGATTTAAAAAATGCATACACGTAATATGGGTCAAATCAATTTTTACATTTTTCTCAAACTAAGGTAAATGCTTGGGCTTTGAAAATAGGATAGACTGTTTGTGTTTTATTAAAAATAAACAGTGGTTTTATACAGAGTGTTTTGTTTTTTTATTTTTTTATGCTTCAACACGCCAAGAGGCTCAATTACAGAAGCGAGACACATCACAAAACACTCAGGCTTGAGTAAATCACATTAGATTAATTGATTAATTGTGACCTCACCGGGAATCGAAACCGGAACCCTCGGTGTGAGAAACAAGTGTCGTGTCCACTAGGCTACAAGGGCCTTCTTTTATCAATATAAGTTTTATGCCGTAAAACTGCTGTGCAGTTTGGCATATGTATAATATAATAAGTATCAAAAAAAAAATATAAAAAATAAAAAAAATTAAATGTTTCACTTCATGAACCCGTTGGCTTTCCTTCAAGTTAAGCAGTTTTATATTATAATTTATCGTCAATAACAGAAGACAAAATGTTGGATAACCTAGAAGAGACACCGCAAGACGTAGAACCGTGAAATATTGATGTCTATGTGACAAATCTCCGATTAAGATAATCCCAGGTGTCAATTCACACGTTTATTCCAGTAGACTACAATAATATACAACGATAGGTTTCTCCCGCGACCGTATATCTTCTCGAGCAAGCCTGTCAATCTGAAATGCACGTGATTTTTCGTCCAGCCGATACCGTTCGCACACGTGCATGAACGTGCACTGAGATAAAAAGAAGAGGAGATAATAAATCGTATGTGTAAGAAATAAAAATAAGGACTTAGTTTTAAATCGTGAAACCTTGTTAAATAGAATTTACGGAAGTGACATTAGCATATCGCGCGTAGCTTTGCTCCTATCTGCGCCAATAAAGTACTGAGAAGCCGGGATGCTGTGGCGGCGATCTGGGCGGAGATTGCCCTTGCGTCGCGAGACCGAGAATTGTGTTGTCATCTCGGTAGGCGACCTCTCGTGCGCCGGGCTCTTCGCAGCATCTAGTGCGGTAGATGCCCAACGTGACGTATCATAACTCGAGATATTTTTAAAAACATTTCATATGTACCTACTGCGTATGCGAGTGAAATTTATGAATTAAGAGGGCAGAGAGTAAGTGCGTGTGATTGTGTTATACGGAGCTATGCAGATCGTTAGGAACGAGTTATTTTTAATAACGACAAACTGCAGGATATCCCAATAGCAAACGCAATAGTGATGGATGTTATATATTTTTATTCCCTTTATATTTAACTCGTGGCGTCTGCTTGCTTGCCGTCGAAAAAACTTTGGATCAATTTTTGACCCTTTTCCCGTGATCCAATCGAGCTGAAACTTTGCAAGCAGACTCGTGGCGACGATCGGAAAGATCTATCAAATTTTTGTTAAAAAATAATAATAATTATAGTATAATTTTGGATTTTTCAAATTTTTAATGGTTTTTTCATACAAGTTATATGGAGATTCCGACGCATATGGTAGACACGACACCCGAAAATGAGAAAGAGAGTACTGTAAAAACTAGGTTTTTATGGGTTACTTTTATGATGCTTATGAAAGTAAAATTTTAAACATGTCACGATCGAATTTTTATTTACATCATTACATTATTTTTAATTCTTTTCTACCCCTTTCACGGCAAACAAAATATAAAACAACAGATGTGCCGCATCTAAATTAAGTATGGTTTATTTCGAGTTACTCCAGCAATGGAGTTCCGAAGTGACACGCACATTGTAACAAGTGTGTTTATTATGTTATGAAATGTTTATAGGCATCGATAATTATTAACAGCTGAAGGGACAGTATATCCGTGCATTATTAAAACATAACTCCGGGCGATTCAGTACTTCATCTCGCGCGAGCTCGGGTTTTCAATCGGAGTCTAGTTCTTCATAGAGTACCAACAAATCCACCAAATGCATTTCACTGGACCCAACTGGATTCTAGTTTGCCGGAATAGAAAATATGCCTGAAACAATTTTGTGGGTGAAAAGAACAATTGAATTAGTAAAAAAATGCAGGCTTTCGGCAAATCCATATTAATATGAATTTCGCTTGTTTGGGAAATATCTATTATAGCTTTTATTATTTTTATCTAATTTTTGCTCCAGTAGTTTTGTTTTTTGCACTAAAACGTTGAACCAAGTTTTGACTGATGTCATTGTTTCTCGCATTTTATTTTATTTTCTGACTCATTTATTTTTTCTTGCTAGATATGAATCTAAAGAATAACTGTACAAAACTCGATTGATCAAATTTTCTTAACTCTTTCCGTTGTTGCTTTCAACCACAAAATTAAGCCCTTAATAAGACCATCCAAGACTCAATTGGAGAAAAAAAAGAGAGAGCTTTAATTAGTAAATACAAGTAAAGAAAATGTATTTGTATTTATTTGTTTTTGAATTTTGCGCACTAGGTAGGTACCTATATCTACATACGCATTTTGTTTAGAAATGTGTTTGGTCAATTATATGTTTTTATTTATTTTCATAGATGGCGGTAGTGTGCCGCCATATTATTCCTTATACTCTTATAAATATAAAAAAAATATACAAAGAAAATTTTTGATTCGATTGACAAGATACACTAATAAATATTACGGCATGCCAGAAAGCCGGTACGGGCGAAGATAATGCAGCTTAAGAGATTTTAATAAAAAAGCTACACCTGTATTTTAAGTTTTTGACTATAATGACCTTCATACCTAATAATGAAAACATTACTATTTGACAGTACTCTTAGTAAATCAGGTCTCAGGTAAAATTTATTTTAGAATTTGTTGACAGTTGTCTATCGCAACAAACAGTTGTATTATTTTTTTGTTAGTTCATGAAAAATATATGGTTATATTTTTAAAATAATTATTAAATAAAACATAATAAATATGTTAAAATACTTTTCGATTGATCGCAAAGGTATTAAAAATCAACCAAGTTCAGGTCCAAAAAAGAAAAAGCCTCATTCAAAATCAGAGAACATGGAGAGTGTAACTGAATACGAGAGTTCAGCTGCCAAGAAACTAAATAATAAAAAATAAAGTGACTTATTTTACAGTTTATCGCTATTTTTTCGGGAATCGTTGAGTGTAAAGTTTGTGGAGAACGATCTAAAATTTTTGAAAACAAGCACCCGTGGACATGGATTTAAATTTAATGTTTTTTGTACCAAGTGTGATATACACATATGATTCTCTATGTAATATAGTCCATAACTAACGTTATCGAAACGCTGCGCTATTCTAGATAGCGCTGTTCTCACAGTCCTATCTAGCGTCCAAAATATACATATATAATAAAAGTACATCATTTTTGACGGGTTATTGCTAGTCCAAGTATACCTCTTTTCGTTTAAGAAAAACAATCGAATTAGTATGTGCATGCGTACGAGGCACATTGTTTCGTTGTGTTGGTATTATCGGGTATAAATACCAACAAAACGAAACAATGTGCTTCATATGCACGGCCTACGCATACTAATTTGATTGTCTTTTTTAAATGGAAAAAGATCTAATAAATAAATTTATTATAAATGTGTAAGAAATTCTACATTTAATTTATTTATGGTTTTTGTGTTTAATTTGCAGAACTCCATAGGTATTTATTTTTAGCGAAATTTAAAATGAATTAAATTTAATGAATATTATTATTACTGAAATTTAAAATAAATTAAATTTTAATACCTAAATATTATTATTAAGTTCTGCGGGTTAACTATTTTTAAGTGTTACGGCTGTTTGATAATGGCCTTGCAAGCCGAAACACTTTAAAATTTTTTGGATATTGTTACCTTTGTTTTATATCCTACAATATTGTCATTACTGACTTAAAAACCCAGCTAATTTTAATTGGTCGTATATTTACATCTTACAACATCATGTCGTTTTTCTGCAGGAGTAGGCAGTTAGGATAGAACGCCATGCCTCATCGCTTTTACACAACTTTTCGCTCTTCGGTTGTTCGGTACAAAGTATTTCCAAATGATTAAAAAAAAATTTTTCTTTTTTTCGGTAGTCTTTCTTTGCGAGGATGAGGTTTTATCGATTGTGTGTTCGAGCGTGGCTGAAGAGCCCTGTTCTCGAACCATACTCCTATCCATAGGTTGTGCCCGTACATTTGGTGGGCAGAGGAGTTTTGCGGGATGGATTTTCCTTCTTTTCTTCTCTCTTTCTTCTTTTCTATTCCTTTCGCTTGTTTCCTCTACATAATGTAACCATTGTGACGAGATTTCCTAATTTTCCGGATCTACTTTTCATCTGTACAGGTTTGCTTTCAGGGTTAAATCTTGTATTCAAAATATATATCGCTCATGACGTAATGCCTATATATAAATACTACGATATTTTTTTGAATATCTCATGAGATAGAGGATATTTTTCATACAGGCAAAATATATTTGAAAAACTGTGCAGAGAGAGTATAACTATATCAACCGCGATAGTCTACGTTTAAGGAACATCGAAATTTTGTTTCCACCCTGGTCAATATATCATGTTTAATAAGGCTTTATAATGAATGGCAACACACTCGCTCTTGGAACAAGACATTTACACGAGGCTTATTATATACAACCTCTCTATACACAGCCTCTCCGCCAAGAGTAAATTATTAGTTTTGGTTTAAACAATTTCTGTAACTTAAAATTTCAATTTACTTTAGTAATTCGTCGACTTAAGGCGCCGAGTTTGGCCGACAATTGATTTATACGAATACAGCCGTGATTAATCTTTCGCGTCAGGGAAACTATTTAAAGTATGTGTTTCAATCTACACGAGACGTTGCTACAACGACTTCAGCTCTGATTGAATCCTCGTAATAAATCTAATCCAATAAACAGCTTCGAACAGGTTATAGAAATATTTAATTACACATCCTAGACTTACTTCACGAAGATACTTTTATCTCGAGACTACGTCTAGGTAGTATAATGAACCCGACATTTTTAATGCAAAATATGTTTTAGATTTTATAACACTATGTAGAAATTATGTCATCATATTCAGTATTCACTTTCTTGTTCAATTAATATATTTGATAGGTTCGTACTAGTAATGTGGTCGTCTATTTGTCCTCTATACTTTTCAAAATGTGTTCTAGTAAATTCATTTGTACTGAAAAATTTTTTTTTTTATAATTGACTAACTAACCATCACGCCTTTTTGTCGCAGGGATAGGCAGAAAGGATAGAACGCCATATTCTTCCATCTTGGCACACCGCTATTGCTTCGGCTGTATTAATATGTCGTCTATTGCATGCTCTACGGTTGTTGAGGCTTTTAACAGGGTTTTCCTCTAATATTTGTAGTACCTGATCAACCTCTTTTCCTGCTATACTCACCTCATATATTTTCTTTTTTCTTTTCTTTCTTAAACATGCTTTCTTCAATTATACGTTGTATATGACCATTTCAGCGATCATTTATTTATTCTATCTACCACGTTACAGCCAATTGAAATTAATAAATAATAATGTTAGTTGTAATTAAATTTTAATTGTAATTTAAAAAATAAAATTCAATATAAAAGTTACGAATAAAATTGATATCAGTAATCGATATTAAAAAAAATGAATTTGAGTGAAAACTAGTTAAAACCCAATATTCACTTATTCTGTGGAATTTAAGTATATATGTAGTTTTGTATACAAAATCATTCTTTCATCTTCATCCCCTTGTCCTAGTAGGGTCGGGGACTTAAGACTCGACAAGATGTTTCCATGTTCCCCTGTCTTGCGCTGCTTCTGTATGAGTCAACCAGTATATAACCATTCTGTTTTCATACACATTTTTCTGTTGCCTCTTCCAGCTTAATCTGGGGCGATCCACCGGCTGTCTTCATTCTGGGGTTGCCAGGAGGATTCTTCTTGGTATTCGTTCCTCTTGGCATTCTTATCACATGTCCAAGCCACCTTGTGATCTTTCTATTTCCATGCCGAGTGTGTGCCTTATGTCGGCACTTCTCACTCTGTCCATCAATGTAACTCCCGCTACCCCCCTTAGAAAACTCATCTCGGCAGCCTGGATCCTTGCTCTCACTCTCTCCGTCGGGATCCAAATTTGATGGCCATGTGTTAGGGTGGACCTGTACACAGATTGGAAAACAGTCAGTTTTGTCTTGATACTAAGCTCGGATTTTCTTATCACCTCACTATACAGAAAACGTAGAACGCTGGCTGCACTCCAATTATTATTCACAAAAATAATTCTAACACAAGCTAATTGGATGAAACAGAATCCATTCACTGGCAACAAAATGTTCCAGGTTCGTGTTGCGGTGGTGACAATATTTTTTCGATAGGTGGATTTTTCTGTGAATCTTTGAATCAAAATAATTAATATAATTTGTACAAAATTGTAAATCTATGAAAACACTTAACATCAGAAATATAAAATTATTCTAAACTTTTTCCTTTTATAATTTTTCCCTCTTCTTTATTATTTCCTCTTATAATCTTTAGCAGGAGTAGATTTCGAAAGACGAAAATTAAAATTAATTCTCACTTTTTCCTTTATTTTTATGATTTCTTCTTCCTTATTTTTATTTTATTATTATTTCCTCTTATTATTTTTGACCACTTCTCGTTGGTTTCTAATAGGTGCGTGTAGTTAATACATTGAAGCATGAGTTGTACGCAATCATGTATTTAGAAAAAAATTGAAGTTTAATATTTATTTGACAGAACATGTAGAAATCTGATAAATTATTGAAATACATATTACTACATGTAGCGAAATCTGTCACAAAAGATCCCAGATGTCGCAAATAATGATAAGATATAAAATAATAATGAGAGAATAAGCAGGATCTTTTGACCACTTTGACCAGATTATGTGTCATTTTTAATTAATTAAATATTGTTATTTTGATACATGTACTATATACTTTCATAATATGTATGCCTTGATAAATAAATTGAAATTAAATTGCATTATTCTCTATATAACTGACGTATCCATCACGTCAAGATGGTATACTAGGTGGCACTGTTGTCACACCCTCAACCCGCGGCCGAAATATTTAGATAAAAAAAGATGTCATTTTCGATGGATCATAGGCATGATTATAATTATGATTTGAATATTCCGACATTTACATGTTTTTTCGCCTTTTTTTCAAAATATATTAGTGTTTACGAATGCATCAATCTTCTGACTGCACGCCGCTGGTTTCTAGAAATACCTTACCTTACCTAAACTCACACTAAACATTAAAAATATTGAATATTAAATTATTACAGAAATTAAATTAGCATACTCGTATAACGCTCTTGAAAGTTAATTTAAAGCGAATATAATAGCAATAATATTTTAACAGATGCCGCTTGTGGTGTTCAATCCTCTCTGCCTACCCCTGCGGAGAAGCGGCGTGATGGTTAGTTAGTTAGTTGAGTTCGCCGCATCTCGAAAGTGCCACCATAAGGCTTTATCTTATTTTCCTATTGGTCAGGGTCAGCCCTGGGTAGAAAATATCAAACATTATGTTCAGAATTTTAAAGTTTGTCCAAATTTTTCAAAACACAGTACTGGCTTTTGTCCCTATTCCAGTACAATTCCCAAAAAATTCCAAACAAAAAATATATCTCATTTGTGAAATCTGTGGTTAATTAAGGGGAATGAAAAAGCTTTGGATGTCGATCGCGCTAATGATAATTACAACATACATATGAAACGGGTTGTAAAACTTAAATTTATATGAAACTTCCAAAAAATTGATAGATGTGGTATTTTTTCATGGTTGGAAATGGTGAGCATTACAACGTGTAAAGTGATCACTTAAGCCAGCCGTACGATAGGTCGTAAGCCCTATGAACACCCAATGACTTCCATACCTACTTTCCCATAAAAAAATGTAATTGTTCGAAGAATATTTTTTCTTCTAAATGAATATTTAAACTTTGTGGTGACATCATTATTATTTTTTCAATTGATTCAGCAACATTGTAGATTGAAATTAAAAAAATATTGATTTTTGTATTTGTATAAATCTACTTATGATAAATTTCACCTACATGTTTTTGAAATATCTTTCCATTGTCTTTCCATCTTTCCATTGTCAAAATATCAAAATGAATAATGTCTTTTGTTTTTTGTTTTTCTAAATTATTTGAAAATTTATTTTAAAATATTATTGCTGAAGTTCTTGATTTCTCGCAATTATTGTAAAAAAAAATTAGAATTGGGCTAGTAGTTAAATTTGATTGATAATTAATAATATTTTATTTACTATTACATGCTATACTTATTTCTGATGTTTCTAAATTATTCAATTTCAGACTAAAATTATTTATGTGTAAAATCGAAAGTCCTAAATTTTTATCAAAACCGTAATCATTTTCTAATAAATGATTTGCAAATTCAGAAAAACCATGATTATTCAGACATTATTATTAAAATAAAACACAACTTTGTTTTCACCACTTTAAACAATCCTGAAGAACAATATATCTTAAACAATATGTTGTCCGTGTTCCAATCCAAATGGCTATTCAAATTGATAACACCTCACAATAGAACGCCAATTATTCGTAATAAATAACAAAATGTGTGACAATCTCAAGTGTAAGCCATGGTGTCCGTCTTCCATCATTTATCCCAGCGTTTCAGCTGACAGGAGAGCCATAAATAAGCCTGTAATTCTGCAAAACTGCATTGAATCTCGCAAATGATGCAAATTAGAGTTAACTTAACCGATGTACGTTTCCGAGGTATCAACTTACTTTATGTTTTGTTGAGTTTTGTTTTGAAAGCGAGAAACATTGAATAGGGCCGTGTCTTAAGTTATTTATTTGAACTGTTAGATATACAGTTCTGGTAAATACATGTAAACTTATTGCTAATTTCTGTTTTCAATGAAGTATGTATAAAAACTTAGTCGAAACGTGTGCACAAATGAAGTCATATAATATTCCGTCGATAAGAGGATAAAAAAATATTTATATATTGTTTATGTTGATTATAAAATGTAAAATTTTGTCTTTTTTGTTTTGTTCTAAGTGTTTATTATTTAAAGTTAATTGATGAGACAAATCTTTTTTTAACTTTTTTTTAAATATGGTGCCTATGCATAATATGTACAGGTAAACCGCTGAGAGCTTTAATACGACTCATCTCATAATCTGCACCTAATTTCAACATTTCTTATCCTATATCTTAGGACATACATCTCTCCATGAATCGTTACATGCATTTGAGTTTTTATACATTTTTCTTTGTAAGTGTCACTATCCTCACTCCATAAGTCATTACTGGTAGTATGCACGATTCGAAGGCTTTCATCTTTATCCAATTATTTCAAAAAGCCTTCGAATAACGCTTTTTACGTAAAACGAAAATTTTAATGAAGCATAAATAATTGTAAATTGTATATTGCTCTAAATATACCACAAACATAAATTATTTTAATTTTATTGACGTCTTTATTAGAATACCTGTTGATAATTGAAATCCCCGTTTTCCGTTGTCCGAGAGCATGCCCGCCATTAATTTGCTTATCGAGCATGACGACTTCTTCACGGCGATTTAACCCAGAAGTAAAAAAAATCCTTGCACCTTAAAGCTGTAATTATGGTAATCATCGTCATCGAAAATACAAATAATCCAGTACACAACTTGTTTGGGTTTCGCTCCAAGCCTGGACGCGAAACCTCGCAGTCCAGGCGTCAGCGTCAGCGCCAGCGTCAGCGCTCGCAGGACTGGAGAATCGCACTCCTGGCAATATCACGTTTTCATAACGACCGATTCCGCAGAGATTGACGCTAATCGTCCATTCTGCAATTGATTACCTCAGAATTACAGCGCATTAAGGCCCAATAAATAACAAATGCACTTCTCGGGGCAGATGGGACCGCGCCGCGCGCCGCCTGGGTGTGTGTGACATATTGATTCTGCGGTTTCAATCATCTCGGAATTATCCCCGTCCGAAACATCTCGGGGAAAGCGGCCGGTCTCATTGAAAGATTTCAATTTTGAATATCGCTTTGCGAGAGATCAGACAGAGAGCGTGAGAACGTCAAGCCTGTTGTTGGTTACGGCGTATTCAAGATGTACATAGGAATATATAGGAAACCTTCAATATTCCCAGCAAGGGATCATTTAAAAAATTTTAATGTTCCAAATATTCATCAAATTTATACACAAAATATACTTCAATAATAATGCATTGGGGCAGTTTTAGTAATAAAACGAGATCAGCTGCAAATATTTTGTTACCTCAATATAATACTAGCATAGCCCAACATCATTTCACCTATCAATTTTTTAACGCTC
This sequence comes from Agrypnia vestita, assembly GCA_016648135.1. Classification (NCBI taxonomy): domain Eukaryota; kingdom Metazoa; phylum Arthropoda; class Insecta; order Trichoptera; family Phryganeidae; genus Agrypnia; species Agrypnia vestita. The sequence goes on from JADDOH010017406.1 coordinate 12,696, forward strand.
TTCCCTATGAGATGAAGACGGGAAAAATTAACCCATAAAAACCAAGTTTTTATTATACTCCCTTTCTCGTGCTTACTGCACGCGTCGGGCTCATTACTCATTTGTATTGATTTCAATTTGAAAACTCCATTAAAATTTCGAATAACCCAAAACTATAATATAATTATTAAAGAATTTCAAACGAAATTTGTTAGATCTTTTTTATCATCGCCACGATGACTGCAAAGTTTCAGCTCGATTGAATCACAGGAAAGAGTTAAAAATCGATCCAAAGTTTTTCCGGCAGACGACAACCGGCAGACGCTACGAGTTAAAAGAAAGGGAGTAATAAAAAAATATAGAAATTACAAAACTAATTTGAAAAATCTACTCAAAAAAACAATCTTACAACGCTATGAAATTTTTATTGATTTTTACTGATCAGAAACAATCAATATATACTTAATATAATGTTTCCAGATACATTTTAATTTTATTACGTTATATCCTTTTTCACTATTCTAATAAAATGCTACTAATGATTACAAACAATGTATATAAAAATGCCCCCCACTTATAAATATGATTAAATACTCCTTAAAGGTGGATAAGCGTTAATATTCTTATTCTATGCAAATATGATATGTCATTAACACCTCTATGTACACTATGTACAGTGTAATTTAAATCAAATAAAAAACATTATAAATGTCTCACAAAGACGAAGCTATTTATTTTTATCTTTTTACGCTCTTCAGGGTTTTACAAAATAGGTTAAAGTGTACATTAAACAACAATTGTACATTAAATGAATGAAAATTTCAAACAAAATATTTAGAAATTTTATATGGGAAAGTAGGTAAGTCTTTGTGTATTTATAGGGCTTACGATCTATCATACGGCTGGCTTAAGAGACCACTTTACACAATGTAACGTTCACCAATACCTCCCAATCATGGGATTAATCATAACCACCGCATCTCACAAATTTTTGGATGTTGTATTTATGTTATTTATACAACAAGTTTCATGTATCACTTTGATCACGCCATCTGTGGTCGAAATTTGTCATCCCCACGAACCAGTTTATAGATATCGCCGCTTTTAATGCGATCTATTTTTGACTAGAGTATGAAGCATTATTCTTTTTATGTATATATATGACATAGAATACGCCTGAAAATTATTTAAATTTTTAACTTTTTTTAGACCAGGTTTTACATATGTGATTTGTTAAATGAGATTTGATTAATGACGAAGTATCTCTCTGGGGACAAAAATCCAGTATTGCGTTCTTGAAAAATTTGAACAAATTCGAAATATGTAATGGTTCGCATTCCCTAAACATACAGCGGTTTTTATTTTATCATACACAGGGTGTTCCGTATCTCGACATCAAGCTGAAATCCGGTGATAGACTAAGACAACAATTATCAGAAAAATATTTTAAAAAATAAAAGAAATACAAAATAAAACTGGGCAAAGTATTGATTTTTAATACTTGGTTTGGTCAAAAAGTGACATTTTCTTCTAAGCTGGAGCTGTTGGCTTTGAATTTTGGACAAAAATTTACAGAAGCATTATTCAGGATAACGTAATAATAAAAATAATAAAAATTGTAGCAACAGGAGTGAAAAGACCATCACAGGGTGTAGATTTTTTTTATTTTTTTAAAATGCTTTTTAAGTTATTTTTTACAATCACATATATAGATAATACAGATTAAGAAACACATTCATTTAAAAAAAATACATATATTTTCAATTACTATTTACAAACAATTGTCGTCAACTAATAGTATTTATAAAGGTTAGTTAGATGGTGGCAAGCAATGTTACTAGCTAGCAATTGTTGGCGAGCAACTGTTCGTGAGCAATTGCTGTTGAGCAATTTTCCCGGCGAGTATTGTTGGCGAGCAACTGTAGGCGAGCAATTGTTGTTGAGCAATTATCCTGGCGAGCATTGTTGTTGAGCAACTGTGGGCGAGCAATTATTGATGAGCAATTTCCCTGGCGTGCAATTTTTGGAAAGCAACTGTGGGCAATCAATTATTAGCGCATAACTGTAGGTGAGCAATTGTTCGTGAGCAATTTTTCCGGCGAGCAACTATGGGCCACTAATTGTTGAAAAGCAATTTTCCGATAATAGTTTTAAATCTCGTATAACTTACCAACTTATAACATAATTCTTAATTTTGTATTGTTTCGAATTTTTAAACCGTTTAAAGTGTAAATAATTATGAATGACAACACTATATTGTTTTTTACACTACTTTTATTTGACACGAGAATTTTATAATATTTAACTAACGTCAAACAAAAAAAGTAGCGCTGATCGCGCTTTAATTTTTTTATTAAATATTCCTTCGACGCTTCCAGACGGTTTCATAACGATAATGTTCCAGAGAACGTTAACCTTCATCTAAATATATTCGCTTACGATTCTTTCAGAATTTAATAAGGTGGTAGGTATTTATTTCTGAAAAAATCAAGATGACCATTGTCAAAATATAATGTTTTTATCCACGAAAATATAAATGATTTCTTTGAAAAAACCAACCCCAATAAAACTTTTTTATTGAAGTATATAATCTGAATTCTTGTATTACCCGATCTGAATAAAATTTAATTAAAATATTCCTAAAGGTCAATTGCTCCCTCAATATTCAAAATGTTCAGTAGAGAGCATAAATATTTTTAATTCAAAATGTTTAACTATAAAATTTGAGACATAGCATTTGGCTACTACATTTTGGTCGTTCAATATACATAAAATTTGGTATAAGCCTAATTTTATTCACATATGGGTTTAGGTTACATGAATTGGCCTGTTTGGAAATAAAAGATAACCAATCTCTAACCAATTATCATACCACTTCGGTGTGATAATTGGTTAGAGAATGCCACATTCTTCTGTACTGGCAAATCACTTTTGCTTCATCCATTTTCATGCATTTTGTCATGTACGCTGATAATACCAGGTCTTTCTCGGATGCCCTCTCTTCCTGTTGTCTTCAGCACTTACCTCGTGCATTTTGTTTACCAACTTTTTCTCGGTCTTACGTTCCACATCACCAAACTATCTCAGCGACTCTTTCTTTATTCTGGATTCAAGACAATACGCCCACGCGACAAAAGATCCGTGCAAGATTAAGGGTCAGGATCTTATACAACTGAGCCGAAAGCATGTACTGCACTTTTGATAAGATTAACCTAACCTGACCTTATTTTTTTAGTGCCTTATCAAGTCCCCCCGTTGACTTGTGCGAAAACCTCTCTGTCCTGCGCCGCCCGGAAAAAATTCAAAACCTGTCTAATTTCGGACCACTCTCTGATGTTGCGCAACCAGGACATTTTTTTCTACCAACTCCCCGTCTTCCTTCTACCTTGCCCCCGAGTATTAGTCGGAGGACTATTTATCTTAGCTATTTATATAGCACGTGACCCAAATAAGAAACTTTGTTGACTTTTAACATTCGACAGTGTCTTTCTCTGTGTTGCTGACCGTATTGGTCCACGGTATACGAAGCTTTGTCTAATGTATCCATATTTCGGATGCTTCCGACCGATTCAATACATTGTCTAGAGACTAGAAGGAATGTGTATTTGATTACACATTTTTATCGATTTTTGCGCGGTATGATCGATAATAATGAAATAATGCGGAGCCTTCGTTTGTATGTTCCTGATAACACCTTAAACGTCGTCAACATAGACTGTTTCACATTCCAATATACAGGACCAACCTGCCGATGGTTATGCCTGTTGGAAGAGCCACAGCTATGCTGAACAAAATCGCTTTGGATATTGATATATTCCATGTGTCTGAAGGGGTTTTCCGAAGCAGGATTCTCCCATACCTTTGACCAGATTGTATATGTTATTTTTAATTTATTACATATTCTTATTTTAATATGTAAGCATTAAATTTAAGTTTGTAATGTATATATTATCGAATAACTAAATGAATTGAATTGAATCTTACAGAGAAACATGTATCCTAAACGAATATGTATTTTATCTTTAATTCGCGAAACGTTATGTACAATAATATTACCTTCAATATGCAATATAACCTAACCTAAGCTGACCTAACGGAACATGTATTATTTGTTATAATTCGCGAAACGTTATGTGTAATATTACCGTCAATTGATTTGATGGGGTAAATTTTTAAGAATTTGTGAAAGAGTAGGTTCAATGATTTCGTCACCATTATCAATTCATCATTATCTAAATAACGTCCATAAAAAAATGTTTGTTATCGTTGGATCTTATGTAAAATGGATCTATTATGATGTGGGCCCTTTGTCGTGGACCTTTTATCGTTGCACCGAATAACAATGGACCTTTTGTCGTGTCGCACTTACTTCTATCTACCACTACCACTACACCCATTATTGCTTCACTTCGCTCTAATGCCATTTTAAATGAATTATCCATTCCGGATATTCATTTAAAATCGACATAAAGCAGCCAGACTCTATTTTCACGAATTCAAATAAAATCAAATGAATCAGTATTTCAAAATTTTGCGCTATCATAATTGGATAGACTTAGGACACTGCCAGATTTTTTCTGTAATTTTGATTGTTATTCAAATCATTTTGGGCTATTCCCAAGTCACTCGGTTCTTATGAATTATAAAGAAACCGCGTTGCCCGCTAAGAAAAGATCCAGGATACGCCGAACGACTATTGTAAATAAAATTAACATCAAATGATTTAGCATTTTGGCTCCGTGGTAACATTTTGTGCCACATTACGTCATGGCAAGGCTGAAATCACAAAACAGGACAAGTATAATGGATCAAAATATGTAGGATTCCTCTAATGCTGTTACATTTTATCTGTAAATTTTTTGACTTTAAATTTAGATGAAATGCATTTCACTTGCATCAGTTGAGAATTGAGAAACTGTCAATATTGTCAGATAATTAAAAAAAAAAGATTTTCAAACGCATCACTCGATTTTCGTCAATTTCATAGCGGTAGTTTTTTTTCCAATACTGGTTGGTATTTTGGTTAACTTAAATTTTTTTGTCACTTTTTAATATAATTTTATTCTTAAACGTCGTTATTATGTGATGACTAGCTGTGACCCGTAAAAAATGACAGAAACTTGGTTCGCGTCTTTGTTAAGCCCTAGTATATATTTATAGCATCTTTTTGGCGGTCTTCGGAGAGGCGACCGGTTCGAGTTTGGTGGCCCGAGGTTCTCCGGCCATTTAATTTGTTTGTTTTTTAGCCGTAAATTCGAATGAAATTACGGATGTTACACGAAGCCACGAGGATAAACAGACAGATAGACGGACAGATGGGCGGACGGACGGACAACGAAATTATTATGTTTGATAATAATAAAAATGTACTTTTTGTCATTTTCATTTTCTTGTAATAAGTATATTTTACAAATATAATTATAATATGCTTTACAGACACACATTTTGCAACTTTTTAACCTTTCTGTAACAGCTCAATTTTTTTTTACAAAATATGTATTCTCTACAGTCAATGATATTATCCTGTTCTAATCCAATTTTATACGTAGGCTGAAAACTTTATTTGGCACCATTTTCTCGCTGTGCCATTTAGAAATCAGAAAAAAAATCATACAACGGTGACCCACCTTAATGCGTATTGTCATCTGGAGCAAGATACGTTTTGGGGTTTTACTTTGCAGCGCGACCGAGGCGATCCCGGCCCGAGCACCGTTCTGTAACTTCCCAGAAGACGCGCCGTCGCACGTGGATACGAGCGAACGTCCCAATGAGGAAACAGCGTCGTGTCTGTTAATCACGAATTATTTAAATTAAACGATTGGTTTAGGTGCAATTTGCCTGAATTATCCGGGGAAATGATGCGGCCGTTTGGGAGATGATTGACGTTGTCTAGGATGTTCCGCGGGTGGTCCACATATTGAGATGTCGGAGGTGTGCTGGGCGCCGAGCCTCGCGTCGGATCACCTGTCCGTCACCGGCGGATCTCTCATCTCATCACCTGCACGGCGTACGCGGGTTGTGAATGAAGTATTTTCTCCTCGGATCTTAAGCAATTGCGCCTAAAGGCTTCATAGCAAACTACACACAACTTTCTTCCACGCGTGTTTATCATTTCTCATATACATTTTTCAAATGGCTCGTTTAATATACTTTATTTATTTTTTATTTATTTATTATTTATTTATTATTTATTAATTGACGCCCTATAGGGCTTTTACATAAAATAGGTAGAGTGTACATTAGCAGAATATATATATAGTTTAGAGAAGAACAAAAAAACATAATAACATGTAAACAGTAATAACAAAGTGAGAAGAAAATACTTAGAATACAGATACAAACATATAAAGATAAATATAATATAAAGTAAAAAGCAAGAAGCATAAGAAAACATAATAATAGAGAAATCTAAAAACAAAAAAAAAATGTAATAGAGAGAGAAGATATAGCACAAGCTTTGAAAGTCATAATATAATAATAAAATATACATAGAAATCAATTATTTAAGTCCAATTCGACAAATACTAGTTTCATAACACCTTTTAATATATGTTTGAATAATATACAGTTATTGGCAAAGACGTACGGTTGTTCGTATCTGTTTGCTAGTCTAGGAAGCCTTTGCATATATTGTCATCAACGTTTAAATCATCTATTATATTAAATTAAACCTGAATTCAGACCTAAGTGACTAAAATCACGTAAAAAATCACTGTATGAGTGGTTTTAATAATTTGATCTGACTTATATCCACTGGGTTGCCCCGCATTTTAACAAATATAATCAGGATTGCCTCGGAACAAATGGCCGGCCTAGCGATGTTTGAATGTATTAGCAAGAATTTACGACAATTACTTTATTTTATATAAGTGTACAAAGATATATTTTTTGTTTACTTTTATTGTGATCAGTTTTATTAAATCATTTAGATGCATAATAAATAAATATTTAAATACATTTTTGGACATGACTTCATCCACTATTTTGGACCGGGGCAAGCGAGTGTATAAACTACTTTGATTATAGTCTATATAAGTCAGAAATATTGAAAACAATACAATTTTTGAGGTCACATATCACTATAACTATATATATATATATATTTGAAATTTTTCGACTCACAATTTAGGCAGGAATCTACTGCGAACTAACTCTGTTACGCCCTGTATATTTATGTAATATAACATGCCCGAAATGGTTTATTTTATTGCTATCAGATTCGAAAGCGCCATTTTTATGAAAGTTTCACCTCACAGGCGAAGAACCAAACTATGCCAAAATTTTGGAATATGAATATTTAAAACATTGAAGATCAATATCAGTTTGATGAAAATGTCCGTTCTAAGAGGGCGAAACATGGCTATTGAAACTGTACTCTACCATGTTTGGAGATATGGTCCCAAGTAGGAAAGGATATCGGTAGACCACTATTACTGTTGTCTTTATGTTATTTGAAATTAAAATAATATATTTTAGACCCATACAGAGACTTGTGCCTTATAAGCATTTATTGCACCTGAAACACGCTTTGTCTGTTAAAAATGAGCTTTTTCCACTTATAGTAATATAATTAGGGATAAATTATAGAAGTCTCATAGAGACGAAACTATTTATATATGAGAAAAGTGGATGGCTCAGGGCTTACAACCTGTATGAGCTGGTTTAATGATCACTCTACATAATGCAACGTTACCCAATTCCAAGAACATCCACACATTATCATATTTTTGAAAGCGCTATATACCAATAGTACTAATCAAGAACATTTCATATATATAGCACTGGCCTATGCTAGAGACATCAGTTGTTATTTTTCTCAATTACAAGTAAGTATATATAGATTTTGCAACTGGTAATGATATATCTATATTATATTTTTCAATATGGAGTTTTTTTAGCAATATTCCTTATTAACGTTAATAATATATTTTTTTAAGAAATTCAGTCGCGATTCATAAATGATTACAAAAAATACGTTTTAAGCTGTTAAAAATTGATTAGATATTTACATTCAATTAATTTTTTTTGCAAAAACAAATTGTAGATTTGAGAGTGAGACAAATACAGAAAAAAAAATTGTCCCCTTCCTAATACAGTGGTATCTAAACCAGAAGACGTTAAAATAAACAATTTGATTTGTAAGAAGTTTGTTAGTTTTTGTAAATAAATTTAAAAAAAATTAATGTGGATATAACTCCTTTTGAACAGACACTCCTCACATACTATCAATCACAAATAACACAATTTCAGAAATTCTGATACGCTCATTAGCATTTATATCATTCAATTGGTAAGTTATAAAAATGTAGATAAAATTTAGTTAATACTAATTAATAAATGCATTGATTAATTAAATAACTCCCAGGCAGTGCAGCCGTGGAACGTACTGGTGCAGCTCTGCAGCAATAATAATTAAAGTAAATCTTCGACCTACAGCGAGATTAAGGATCTAATTGCTGCTTAGTGTTCGACCATTTGATAACATCGTCAATGGTGCCGTTTATTCAATAGTAATCTCTAGACAAACAACGCTGGTAAAATTAAGCTCGTGGTTTATTTTTATTTTTAATCTTGTTAAGAGGATTGTACTGCATTAGTAGAATCTCTAACAAAATTGCGCTCGATTCTTATGTTACTATAAAATAAGATTCAAATGAACTGATATAAACAATAATTATAAAAAATCTATTAAATTAATAATTATCTAGATTCAATGCCGAATCCGCGCAGTATTTTATAATAATTTATTCAATCTGTATATATAGAGGGTTATTTGTAAAACATTAATACCCTCGCAGGACTATATTTCTGCCTTGATTATGAGTCGAAAATGTTCAAGCTATTATGACCTAATATCAATAGTTCAGGAGATATGCGACATCAAAGTTTGCATTTTTTTTTCAATATTTCTGACTTATTTTTTATAAAACGTTGGACTATCATTACAGTTACTTATATTGAATACGAAAAATTCATTCTCTTTGATACAAGTCAAATGAAAAAATAAAAACCTTCGAATTCCAATAGGAAAAAATTCCAATTGGAATTTTTTCAAGGTTTTTATCATTTTATTTAACTTGTATTGAAACGAATGAATTTTTTGTAATCGATATGAGTTACTGTAATGATAGTCCAACGTTTTACAAAAAATAAGTCGTAAATATTGAAAAAAAAAATGCAAACTTTGATGGCACATATCTCCTTAACTATTGATATTAGGTCATAATAGCTTGAACATTTTCGACTCATAATCAAGGCAGAAATATAGCCCTGCGAGGTTATTAATGTTTTACAAATAACCCTGTATATATCTATAAGTACATTAAAATTTCTATTAATAACGCTCATATTTACATTTCAGTAAAAACAATCCAATTTAGTAGGTACAATTTGAAAAATACTTGTGTACAATGTTCTCATATTTTTAAACAAAAATTTTAATAACCAAATGCCAACATATTTTTTGAACGAATTTGTTTAATGTAGTGAGTGATATACTTAATTACAAAACTAGAAATAGTAATATAATAAGATTACCATACAAGAAAAAAGGCATACAATAATATAGTAAGGATACTTAGGTACACAAAAAATTGTTCAATGCACAGAGGATTAAAATGTATGATGAGATGCCAGAAAACATGATAAACGTAAGTGAGTTGTTTAAAATATTAAAAAAATGTTTATAGGAAATTATGATAGGATGCAGATAATACAAATAGATTGGATAGGTATGTATTATAGTTTTTAACAGTATTATAATATTATAAATTGTGGGATGTAAATATAAATATGTAGTTTTTATTGACTACAGAATGTAGTACTAAATTTAGATTATTAAATGTAAAATATTTATTGATATACAAATAAATCTAAAAATTAAAAATCTAATTTTTGATACATGAATCTATTTGAATTTAAGAGTTTTACAGATAGCTATTTATTATATCAAATGTATTACATTATATAATAAAACGCTATTATTACTATTATTAAAGATATAATTGCGAATAAAGTATTATTTATATTATTTATTAAAATGCCTATTCCAAGAAGTAATTTATTTTGAGATAGAAATTATCATTTACAATTTATTGCACTCATTTTGTTAACTTGTTGTCTTCATATTGTGCTGTCAATTCTCAGAAGTATTCAAATAAATTAGATCAAACCGAATAATAGGAATGATTATGTTTTTCCTGTTCAGGAAAACCAAGAATGCTGTAATTAGCATATCTGATTTGACATACTAGAAGCGTTGAGAAACCACAGGACGTATGCGATTATGCACGGATGAGGAAAAAGTAAGTGCCTGTCTAGAACGCAAAGATGGAGTAATAGTTATAAAATATAATAGTGCAAAGAGATCTCTGAATTCTGTGTTCTGAATTCAGAATTTGTTTGTGTATTATGTACATACATATGCATGCAGTGAGTATAGAAGCCAAACATACGTTTCTTTTTCTTCTTACTTCCTTCCTTTTAACTCGTGGCGTCTGCTTGCTTGCCGGCTTGCCGGGTGAAAAAACTTTGAATCAATTTTCAACCCTTTTCCCGTGATCCTATCGAGTTGAAACTTGGCAAGTAGACCCTTGGCGACGATCAAGAAGATCTATCAAATTTTCGTTAAAAAAATAAATAATTATTAAAGTATAATTTCGGATTTTTAGAAATTTTATTGGTTTTTTCAAATTGGAATCATTAGAAAAGTTTGATTACTAATATGGCGGCCCGATAACGTTGCGGAATATTTTCTAAATTTGAATTACTCCGTCGGTATGCATAATAGGTACTTCACTACGAATGTCGAAAATCTAAATTGACTGACAAATGTTTTTAGAATTTAATCTTCAAAGCATGAAGTGTCTTATCAAAGCTCAAAACATCTGACATTTTAGAAATATAATAAATTTCTGTAAGTTTAGTGTTATGTTATATGTTTTAATTCGTCTTTAATTGTTGTAATTGTATAATAAAAACATGGTTTTTATGGGTTACTTTTTTATACTATTTCACCAACCGTTATTTCATCAACCAATTATATTTCATCAACCAAATCATTTTATATATTCGTATGTAGCTTCACGAATTACTTTCTTTATATGCTACATACATCAACATCGTATCCATCACCCTCACACCAAATCGTTGTCATTTTTCCGACCAATCACAAAACAACGGAATTTAGTTTTTTTTTAATATTCACAATTAGATTCTAAATAATAAAAAAATAGTTTCCAAATGTACATGTTTTATATTTAATTTATAATAAGTGATATTTCAGGACTAAACATTTAAATAAATTATATATACATGTGGATTAAATAAGTCGATGTTTTAACACGGTGAATAAATAGGTATTTATAATCAATGAAAACAAATTTTTAGTTTTTAAGAACTCGATTATTTTCCCAATTTAATCAAATTGTGTATATTATTCACTTATCAAAAAATATATAGGTAGGTATAACATAAAATAAATAAGTTCAAAAATCGAAATCTAATTGTTCATCGTGATATAATTAGTGACGCATTCTTCCGATAAAAGAAAATCCCGTGATTACTATATAAACATTTTTTATAGATATTTTTTTTTCTATTTATCCTTATTAATGAATCATATAATTTGTTCTGTTGAATATTTATTATATTATATTATATTACATAGACTTTTGGCGATAACGCCCCGATACCCGGGTGCCTTATCATGACTATATTTTTAAAAATCTTGTATTTTCGCACAATATTATTATTATTTTTTTAAATGTTTATTATATTTTTACTTTTTAAGGATAGGTAGACGCTCAGAAAAATAAAGAAAATCAGTCATGTAGAAAATGTATAAAATTACTACCAGTACGATGTATCCTTACATTTTTTTCTCGTGCGTTATCCGTTCAACAAACATTGGCTTTCATCACTGTATTTACCGCAGGCCGGAAGAGGTTTACAGTAGATTGGCCGAACCGCTGAATCAAGTTCTTTAGCCAAGATGTTATTTTTCGTTAGTCTCAATTTCCAAAAATCTTTCTCACCATTGTGAAATGAAGTTCTGATATTTCTCTAGATGTCTCATTACATATCCAAGATATTTAAGCTTTCTGATTTTATTAATTTAAGGATGCTTTTTAAAAAAAAATGTTAGTTGCGTTAGTATATACCATTATTGATATTTTTAGTATACCGGTTTCGAGACGTACCCATCTCTTTGTCAGGACAACCACTACACTAGCACGTAAATACCACTATACACTACAACCACAGTATTATTCACATACTAACAAAATATTCCTCACATGCCCGTTAATCTAACCGAAGACTAACATGCACTAAGGTTCCTACCAAAAGAGATCAAGAATTTGGGGGGTGGGGTTGAGACGAGATCGGGGTATTGACAAGACTTGTATTTTACGCAATAAGGTCGAATCAAACAAAAGACTGTATGGAATGTTTAATTGATTATTAATTAGAGGAATATTGTTTTTTATTAAGAGACGGGTACGTCTTAAAAACTGTAGACTAAAAATCTCAGTAAATGGTTATATACTCACATTTTATCAATTTAACTAACATTTTATTAAAATGCCTGACCACAAAGTTAACGCTTTACATAAATATTAATAATATGCATTTTTTTATTGATCCCAACCATATATTTATTTGCAGTTAAATTTTTCACAACTGGAAGACGTACGAAAATAATATTGAAAGTGATCTAATTTTTTTAAAAATAATAGGTAGATTTATGTGCCACGTCTGTGTAAGTCTTTCGAAGCACGTTTGTCACTTCTACTTGTATCGATGTTCAATTGTTTTATAAGTCGTAAGATACAATTTGAATCCATTGCAAATATATTGCGATTGCTGTTTTTATTCTAGTTCTTCATTCGTAACTCTTTCCATCGAGTTTATTTAAGTATTGCTCTCTTCTTTCATCTCGATTGCTTTGATTCTCAAATTATTTTTTGTAAAATATCTATTTTATATTAAATAAAATAGTAATGAAAACACAAAGTATTTAACCATTCTAAATAAAATATGAGTTTCCCCAAATCCGACTACATAATAATGCGTTATATCTAAGAAGGGCTTTCTAGTAAATGTTAGCGTTCTGCACAATAGTATTGGCTCCATATTGAGGGTGCTAGATAATGCAGTACACTTTTCCATATAAGTGAAGTGCCTTAGCTATAGAAAGGGTAAAGCCCTAGCTGAGAATCCGCTGTACATTACAGCAGATAGCGCATCTGTGTTTATGTCTATGGACATTCAAGAAAAATTTGCATGTGTTTAAGACTTTACTAACCCCATTAGAGGCTACGTATTGCGTTCTTGTCGCGAGCGATAAACATATTTCCAAATTAATTTTAAGTATCCTTAAAAAAATTTTGAGGAAAATATCAATCACCGTATCAGTTAAACAGTAGATTTTTATGTAAATTAATCAGAGAGTATAATAATTAGCTAATTAGATTAAGCTTCCTACACACGGGTGATATAACGTTTTTTGTGTTCGAGATAGCAAAAAAATCCATATTATTATATTTTAGTCAGCGAAATGGGTTTAATCTCTTTGCACTTTTATTGTATTTTATTAATCTAATTTGACAGACTGCACGGGAAGACCATTGGTTAGATTAATGAAAATCTAAAATTCGTAATACCAATTTTAAAAAAAAATTGTCTCTTAGAGTCCAATTCAAAATAATGACAAATGTTTAGATAAACTTCAGTTAATATAAGAGTTTATTATTTATCTAAATATACTAACAAAAAAGTATCGTAATGTCAAAATTACGTTATTTGGTGAATATTTATCTATACACTCTCGTAAGTAGTTCAATTCCCGGGTTTTGGGTTCGATTCCCGGTGAGGTCACAATAAATCTATGTGACTATTTCAAGTTTAAGTGTTTCGGTGATATCTTTTGTTACAGTTATTCAGCCTTAATAGATGCTAATATAACTCAGATATTCCACTAAATGCGTTTGGCAGACATCTCTTTTACCGCTTTTACTCGTATATATGTCGAGAAATTTTTGTCTTAAACTTTTTTAAAGCGCGGGATTGACATTTACGGGTCAGTACTAGTTTCGATAGAATTTTGTACATTGATGTAAAAAAATCTATTGATTGTAGTGCTGATGTGTTTACTGTTAGATGTAAGTTGATGTATGTAATTTGCATAGTTTTAAGAATTTTGACTTATGGAGATTCAGATTCGAGCATCTGATTTGGAGTCAATCCTATATCAGGCACAGTTTAGTATACAGTGCAGCGATCAATGCTACGTAAAAGCCTTAAGTTTATCCATTTACGGTTTATCCACGAGTCAAAGTGTATTTCATAATTGTTGGTCAAAAACTGCCCTCGACTTATGAACATGATCGACGTATAGACGAGGATGTAGGAAATGTTGTATGATCATGAAAGTGTTAAAATTTATTTATGTAATCCGGAGAAATACAATAATACAAATAATAAAAGAAGGACACACGCCAATTCTATAACTGAAAATTGCATACAACAAAATCATAAAATTTCTACCCCTAATTTTAACATGTCATTTACTCAACATCTTTGGCCATAATATCTAGAGACAAATAATTTAACAGCCTACCGAAGAACATCAAAAAGACAAGAGACGAAGATGTCTACAAAAATTAAACAATTTTTTTATCTAAAATTATAGATAAAAACAAAATTATTTCAGCATATTCGCTTTCCAAGCACAATTTCTCGATAAAAGAGATATTATTCTATGTTGAAATTTTAATGCAGATAATTCTAAGTAACGAGATAATTGACGCCCTTTATTTGGAATTACCTACAACATTTGGGAAACGTTTGGAACAATCTCTAAAATACTAGAAATGTATAAAATAATCTCTGAGGTTCAAAAAACCAACGTGTTTCGTATAAACGGCGAAGCCAGTGCCGCTGCGGAATATATTTAGTTTGGCGTTTACCGGCGTGACAGTAACCAGCAATAAAACCTTTATCGAAAACAGTGTTACGCGCGTGAGTAAATTAAGCGAAATTGCATTGAAAATAAGACAAGTACGCGCGACTTTTCTGTGAACCTGTGTGGAAATATTCTAGAAGGCCATAATAAAGTGTTCAATAGACGAGTGATTGATTGCAAAATATCTTGAATTAAAGAACAGTGTTTAAATTAAATTTGTTAATTGGTTAAAATTAATTTCCCGTGACAGTGTATTGCGTGTTTTAAGAGTAAATATTATTTTAAAAGTCTCGCGATCATTCATTTAGTTCTCGCGAAACGAATGGCAATGGTTCTGTTTTTCTTGTTACGCTTCCTGCGCGATTGGCAACATGCATGTAAAACATTTTAAACATTGTTATACACTAGCGATCTTCTATCACGGGACCTGCCTGCGTCGCCTCCACGGCGCACCTGGAGCTGCATCTCTTCCCGAGCCGGCCGCGCAGATGCCAAGATAATGCGCCGCGCAGGAGCTAGCGGTAGCGAAAAACGCAGCAAGCGAGAT
The DNA here is from genome assembly GCA_016648135.1 of Agrypnia vestita. Classification (NCBI taxonomy): domain Eukaryota; kingdom Metazoa; phylum Arthropoda; class Insecta; order Trichoptera; family Phryganeidae; genus Agrypnia; species Agrypnia vestita. The sequence continues at coordinate 28,187 of JADDOH010017406.1, forward strand.
CGGTATCCGTATTGTTAATCCGGTAATTTGAATTTATTGCGCAGATAGCGATTGCCCGCATAATGAATAGTGGCGGCGGGCCGGGCGCGGCTTATCTGCCGCGGTTTGCGGGCCCAATTTGTCTGCTGGCTGAAGTATCGAGAGGTTCGGGGCGCGTCACAAGGCCCTGCCGTACCGCGTATGTGTTCAAATTTGTCAAACGCAAACGCGAGCGCGAGGGAGATTTAGTCGGGGAATCTTAATTAAAAACCGGAGAGTTTGTCATTCTGCAAAGCAAGCGGCATACTGCACAGTTTATTGCGTTTTTAATTTACAGGTCAACGCGATAAATTTTAGCTCTCGATGTCATTTCCATTTAAGATATGGAGCTCCGAAATATTTAGTGAATTTTCAACAAAATTTTTATATGTATGTTCTGAGAAGCCAATTATTGGATTCTGTCCACAGAGGGATAATTATAAATTATTATAAGGTGATCTTTGTGTAAAATGATCACATAAGCTAGCTCATACAGGTCATAAACCCTAGGCCACCCTATCAAGACGCATATACTATTCACTTTTCCCATATAACGAACTTCGTCTCTGTGAGTTTTACAATTTATCTTAATTAATAGTTATCCCTCTTTGGGCAAAATCCAGTAATTACCTTCTCAGAACGTCCGTATAAAAATGCTGTTAATAATATATACTGGTCTATAAAAGTAATTAAAATAATTGAAAATAATAATTTGCTTGAGTATTCTAGTGTATATTTTAAATAATTTGGAAGAATATCGTATATCCTACACATTAAAAAATATATTGCTTAGTATTCCACAATATGCAGGTATCATTACCAGAATAAATTATTATGTATTGGAAAACATTTCAATTGATATTTCTGAAGGGTTTTTATTATTTTATTTATGTATTATATTTATTTATTGAAACGAATGAATTCTTTGTAATCGATATAAGTACTTTGATGAAAGTCCAAGGTTTTACAAAAAATAATTCAGAAATATTGAAAAAAAATGCAAACTTTGATGTCACATATCTCCATAATTATTGATGGTCATGGTTGCTTGAAAATTTTCGACTCATGATAAAGGCAGGAATATAGTCCTACGAGGTTATTAATGTCTTCCAAATAACCCTGTATATCTTTCTTACCATTTTCCTCATTCATTTACTCAACATGCCCAAACCATCTGTGCGACCCTTTTTTAATTCTATTAATTATGCTTAGATCAGCATTACATTCATTCCTAATATATGCATTCTTTACTCTATCGTAAATGGATTTGTCACACATATGTCTGAGGGATTTCATCTCCACTGCATTCAATCTACTTTCGTTATTCTTCTGCCAGATCCAGGCTTGACTTCCATGTGTTCCATGTGACATCAGTTTTGGTGCCAGCATCTATTATGTACACATTTTTAGAGTATGATTTATCTCAAATTGTTTGATTATGTTTTAATTTGTGGCAATACTGACTGTTTTAATACGTATTGTAATGTACAAATTCGATAAATAGAATTTAAAAAAGTAGAAATTAAGTTTATATCCTCACGAATTATATTATTACCAATAGCAACTACAGTAAAAAATTTTGCATATTTAATTTGCTCGTTTTTGGATCCGTGGTTACAGCGCTTCGAGTTTCAATGAGCTAATCTTTCTAATCTAGAAAAAAGGTTAACTATCACAGCAATAAAATATAGCAATGAAGGTTTATAACATTTTTTAAAAAATTAAATTCAATATTAATAAGAAGACCCAACAAACTAGTAAATAACAATATATACATATTATCCTTTATTATTGACAGTTACTTGCCAACGTTCTACAAGTTTTTCGATGGCGCTTCGATAAAATCCGTCCGGGCTTAAAGGTACAGATACACAAGCCTATTTTGAGCATGCTCATTAGCAACCCTACACACTTGCTCATCATTAGCATACTTATTTTAAGCTAACAATCAAAAGCTCAAAACTAACAAGCTTATTAGTGGCATGCTCTTGTCATAGAATAGAGAGGAACTCTAGTTCAAAATTGAAATTTTGCACACTGAAATAGAAAATTCAAGTGAACCAATAAATCAAACAGTTCCCGGGTTTAATCAAACACACATGCTTATTACTGGCATACTCTTGTTATAGAATAGAGACGCTCTTGTTCAAAATGGAAACTTTGCAAACTGAAACAAGGAATTCAAGTGAACCAATAAATTATAACTGTTTCCGAGTTTCCATCCGCACATTTTTCATTTTAGTTTTTATAATTTTATTTTAAGATTTGAATCATTCATGTCTTTTAATAAAGTTTCATAAACATTATTTCTTGCTATATTATTTTTACACAGCGGTGACCGAGTATTCCAAAGATATCCGTGATTCTTATAATAAGTCACGAAAAGTAATGTTTTGTCATCTTTTTGTTTCATCTGTCGCGAACTGAAAAGATCGCATTGATAATCGATACTAGCTGCGAATGACATTAGCATGCTCATAAGCAAGCCTGTTCACACATGCTCAAAAGCATGCTAATGTCATTCACCACTTTTCGTGGTGAATGACATTAGCATGCTCATAAATCAACCGGCCGTTGATTTTTGAGCATGCCACTAATGAGCATGCTCATTACTAGCAATGTGCGTACACACATGCCACTAATAAGCAAGGGCTAAAGATGGTCAATACTGCGCATGCTCACGTGCCACTAATAAGCATGTGTATCAGTACCTTAACTCGAAGAATTTATCATTCAAACAGAAAGTGTCGAAAGTGCTCACTTTTGTCTACCTGACATTTCATTTTGAAGAACTGTAATAAATATAATAATTAATATAACGTTAAAGTACACAATATTTTACATATAGAGTAGAATTTTTTTTTCGAATACAGTACACCCTTTACTAATAAGTTTGCTTTTGGGACATATTTTAAAATTTGAAAAAAAATACTACTTACGTTAACCTAATACAAAGAAAATGCTAAAAACATTAACAATTATTGTCAATTTGTAACTTCCTAATAAAGATAATGAAAGATAGCCTTTTTTATAATACAAAATGTTGTGTTTAAATCTTATCTACTGAAGATGTTTATAAATCGGAATATCCTCAAAGAATAAAACTCACTTTACATACCATTTTACTCGCTTACTGTTAAGGCAAACATAACAAAATGAACAAAACAGGACCAAACAGTCTACCGCCCTCGATTGTGTATAGTATAGTACGAGTGAAACTGTTACACTCTCATACGAATTGTCAATGTTGTGAATTGTAAAATTGTGTTGGTAATAAATATAATTATTTCTATATAAGGTTTCAATAATCTGAGATCTGAGAGGTGTCAAGTACGGTATGCATATTTACCGGATAACGGCTTTACCGGTAAATCGGTAAAATTTAGAATTAAATATAGGTTTACCGATAATTATAAACAACATATCTATACCTCAGTTGAAAAAAAACTTTGTAATAAAAATAATTTTTACATATATTACATACATATGTACCTATTGAGAATTTTTCACAGGTCGGCACTATGGCATATTTTATTCGCTGGCTGACTATGTATATTTGATCGGATCGCTCATTCGCATATCTGTGGTTTTCGCTAGCTGTCAAACAAGACTGAATTCTCGCATCCACCATCCACTACTACATAATTTATTTATTAAATTTATTTATTTATTTATTAAAATTAACGGACATAGTCCAATAAATTATATTTCATAACATGAATAACATAAAATACAAGATAATAAAAGTTATAGCAATTTAAAAGAAAAACAAGGACAAATGAAGAGTACTAACAAGATGGAGACAAGATCTAGAGTATCTAATCAGAGATTGTTTGAATCTGGACAGACTTACACCGAAGAAGTCCAGATCCTGTCTTGAATTTATAAGAAGACATAACCGTGACATGGGAGCATGGAATCCATAATTGGTTCTATGATGGCTAAGGAACAATAGTTCATTATTTCTGAGTCTACGGGAAGGGATATTGAATTTTATTTGGCCCAGTAACGAAGGCATATCAGTTTAAAGGAAATATTTCCTTCTAGAATCCTTTGGTAGATTTTCATGTATTCTGCAGGTTTCTAGGTGTTTTCAATTTATTCTTAAACGTATTGGAAAAGTTATTATCTGCAGTTGATTTTTCTAGAGAATTCTGACATAGTTCTACGACCTTTCTGGCCGACTTTTCAGATAGAATTGCAGAATCTAACATCAGGCTGGACGTGTCGTTATAAGTGTCGAAAGCTGCGTTGTCAGTGATGTATTAAGTACTGGCTAATAATTCCACGTCGAAAGCAGGGTGTCTTGGTGTTTATGTATTACTTGGCAATACCGTGTCAGATGCATGCAGGTATTGTCATGATTTGTCTTATGTTTTGTGTATGTGGAATTTTCGACGAGATTAGTTTTTAAGCACCAGCGACTGGATACTCTTCAAAGGGATCGGAATACCCTTGAAAACCAAGAGGATGCTGAACTGCCATGAAAACCTCAAATCAATATTAATAATTTGTATTAATATAATTTAAGAATAGTTTTGTGTGTGTAAAATAAAGGTTCTTCAAATAATAAATAATACACGAAAGTTGTAGTGGAGCAACTCTCCGTTTTTATTTCCTACCCTAGATGCACTTTTATGCAATACAATGCAATGAGATGTGTATATGGCCGTGCAGCGGCACCGTACTGAACGCAGGACGCCCTCTAAAAGGACCAAGTCCTAAGGACCTTGGAGGCTGGGTTGTTAACAATGTTAAGGCAAAAGTGCTATTGAAAAATGCACCGAGGCCTGAGATGGGGTTAAAATGGCAGAGATGTTCAAGATAAACAATTTATTACTATTTCTCGTATTTCCATGGTAAATGAAATATTTTAAAAATATTTTTTTAATATGATAATTTACTCTATACTTCCTTTTCACGAGTTTGAATCAATCATACAAATTACAAATATAGGATTTTTTGTATATTTGTTACCAGGGGCGTACAGTAGGAACATTGCTTTTACGTAACCACACATTTTGAAAAAAAATCGAAACAAAACATATATCTCATAATATTTCTATTGCAATAATAACGCAGTATTCATATTTTAATATAGAATAAAATTCTTTCAGATAAATATACAGTTTATATTTTTATTCCAAAATACATGTTTACGAAAAAGTCATGCTTCTATGTTCTGACTGCACGTGCCTGGTTGTTACTTTTTAGTCTCCAAAAATAATTTTCTTAATAATAACAGTTATTATGACTTTAAACGACATGCTTCATATTTAAATTAAAACTTATAAATTTTAATTTAATTTAATTTATATGTTTACCACCGTATGTAACATTACATTTATAAATTACAAACAATTATGGATATTAACACATACTCAATTTAGATGAGAAACCGTTTCTCGTGTTTCAATTGGAAAGAATTGTCGTTATGATATTGTATCACATATTACAGAACAGTGTCCCATACAAAACTAATAATCTACATTAAATCACATTGTATAGGATTACTATTGTTAATATACAAACTCACAAATACTCACATGGAACTATGTCTTACAGCTGTTGATTTTCTCGAGTGGGTTCTTAATTTTAATTTAAATCTAGGATAATTTTTTGGCACTGTTTTTAAGTTATGTGGAATGGAATTAAAAAAAACTTTGATATGTTAAGTAGTGCTGGGTTGCACTAGCTATGAACCTGAGCACTACGATGCTACCAGCCGATCTTGGTTTGTCACTTAAACAGCTTCTTAGTGACGCATTATTGCTTGAAGTAGAATACATTTTTGATAGATTTTATTATTACATTGAAAACTTAAAAAAAATTTGTTAAAAATGTTGAAGGCGTCTTCAAAATTTGAGTTACAAGTCTCTGCACCCTTCCATGGGGAACATAAAAGATTTAAAGGCACCACCGTCTTGTTATATATTAACCAAAAAATTTACGATATGTAACAGTAATAAAAATATATATTGCCTTTGCAAATGAAAACAGGTTTAAGTACCTATCCTTTTTTATAATGGATATATATTAAGATTTTATATAACGTTTTTTAACTACTGCCGTATTATAAACAAAATAAAATCAAATCATTCATAGACAAAGAGGATAATACGTCACATTCTTCTATTCTGGTACACCTCTTTAGAAATTAAGTAAATTAAGTACTATTGTGAAAACAAATTTAAAAGGTAACTATAAGCCAAAAAATCTGGCCATTTATAATATTTAATTTAATTTAACACATTTTATAATTTCCAAAATTTCTAACTTTGTTTTCATGTAAAATTTGTAAACCCTTAGTAATATCAAAATTATAATTATTACATGTCACGAAGAAGGGAGCTTAGCTACTGAAACATGTGGGTATAATAAAATGATCTGTGGTATAAACATAGTGTTTTTGTTTATGTATAATGATTATTAGTCTGAATTTATTATAATGGTTATTGCTATTAAAATACCTTTAGTGTTCCTTAACTGTAACATTGGCCATTGGCACCGAAAAATGTTGATATTTCAAGAAATTAGTGGTTAATACAAAGTACATTCGTGTTAGTTATTTAAATAATGCTACCATAAAGTCATTTTGCAGTAGGTAATTGAAGAAGTAAATAAATAATAATTTACTGCGTTTATAAGCGAGTGCGTTTGAGAATATAGCTTCATTTATATTATGATTATTTCATCCACGAAAGAAATTAATTAACTAATATTATGTATAATGAGCTGACCTCGACTTGATCCACCCTTTACTGCCCGTCTACTATCTACCACGTTCTTATCTAGGTGTTCCTTATTCTAATATATCGCGACTTTGTTTCCTGGAGAATTTACTTACAATTAACAGTAGGCAAAGCCTTCAACCCATTCTTTGAAATAATAGAGATACCATGGTCATCGAATATAGTCGGCATTTTGTTACATTATTAATGTTCCTGAATTAAATTATACAGCCCGCGTATTACACTAATAATAATTTAGAAGAGTTGATTTATTTGCTTAACAATATAACATTCACTAACTCTTTGCTCATCTCAATATTCCCGGTTTATATTGTCTTATTATTACTTAATTATCAAATTATTTCTTTATAATTAATCTTCAGTTTAACACTCAACTATCGATGAGAGATTCTGATACTCTTTAAACTGGAGCAGTAAACTTTCAATTAAACTAATTAAACTAAAGAAAAGATAACTCAGTTTATGGTATCCATCCATTTAAATGATTACCATGAATAATCTCTACATGCCTCTAATGCCAAATCCATCAATAATTTAATAGTTTTCATGCGTTAAATTGAAAGATTTAAAAAAAATATATATATGATTATATTTATTTATAAAGTCGAGTAAGCATGGCACTGGATTCTCATATCAGAGTTCTAGGTTCGATTCCTAGTGAGACCACAATATACAATCTATGTCATTTTCTTAAGCCTGGGCAATTTTGTGATATGTTTTGCTACAATAATCGTTTAATTGCTGTGTTTAAAAAAAATAACAGAATTAGAACAGCTGATTTTTTACCTACACATATACTGCATCGACTCATAACTCACACTTAATGATAATAATTGTTAAAATTAATTTAAGCAAGTTTTCAAATGAAAAAATACATTTTGTGGTTTAGTTTTTCTTATGAAAAATGGTAGGTATGTAAATCATCTGAATTATTCTATTAAACTCACATAAATATGGAAAAATTAGCTATCAAATTATATTCTCTTTTATGAGTCTGTCGGAATTCGATGTTATCGCGTGGTTCGTTTTGATACGGCTCACGAACGTCATTTTCCCGTGTCGGCTTGTTTAATTTGTATTAGAACTAATGGTGCCCATCTTGTGGGACCTCTTGAATGTGAATGTCTAGTTTAAGAGAAAAAGTGATAAAATAGATTGGTTATCGCAGAACCGCCGGTCAATTACACTAATACTAACACTATTACACAGAGCAGCTTCCTGTTACGGTGTACGTATACATAAGGTATTTACAGAAATATTCAAATATTTAATTTTGAGTACAGTCTGTTAAAAAATAAACATCAATATTCATACGTATAATAAGAAGAAAACTAGCTTTTTAGAATGGTAAGCAAAAGGAGTAATGCACTGTCCGAGTCCATTGTAATACGTCACAACTCTATCGCATGATCTAGAACGGTCTACAATTGTCTACAACCTTCGTGAAACGTATACAAACATCTAAAAACGACTAGAACAGCCTAGAGGTGACGAGAACCTTGTCCTAAACTATCGAAAAATCTAGAAAGTTTTAAAATACCAGAGTTACCAGCGTTAGATAATTGAAGCAATAAATAAAGCAAAATGACAATATATTAATTATTGATTATCATTGAAGTTTCAGGGGAAATTCCGGAACCCAAAAACTCGACGAGGCTTTTTCATTCTTGCGCAGTTTCCCTATTCTTTCGGTTTTTTGCTGTCTACCCCAACTAAAGCTGGATATTGATACCTTTCTATATGATTTTACAAGTAGCAGCTCCACTTCAAGGTTTTTTTTTAATAAAAATGCGAACACGGAATATGTATCGCATCAAAATTCTTACTATTTCCAAACTAAGCTAAACGCTTGTTCTATGAGATTGTTGGTTTTCCTCCTGTGATCGAGCTTGAACTACCGATCGCTGGATCACTAAGCAAGAGTCATAACCATAAAATCAACGAGCTATTTTATAACTGCACTTTAAAGAAAAACACTACTTGCATTAAATCTCTGACCTAAAAGCAGGAAATATATACCACGTTTATTGTATTAAACTCTTTAATTCCATATAAAAATGTTAGATAATGTTATTTTTTAATGATAAATAAAAAAATTTATATCATTTTTTACAGCACATAATATGTAATTGAATTGAAACGTTAACACGTCAATCGATGCCCTCTCTGGTAATCTGTGTTCCACTATCTTGTGGCTGGCAGCGCTTTTCCATTCCGACTAAAAAGTTTATGTTAAACCAGCTGTAACCCGTCAAAAATGAAGGAAAATTGGTTAGCGTCTTTGCTAAGACCAAGTATATATTTATAACGCATATTTTTGGCGCTAAACGGAAAAGCGGCCGTAGCAATATGCGTGAAACGGCCGGTTCGTGTTTGGTGGCCCGGGGTTCAAGCCCCGTCTCCGGCTGTTTTATTTGATTTTTTAAGTCGTGAATTCAAACGAAATAACGGACGTTACACGAAGTTACGGGGACAGACAGACAGACGGACGGACGGACAGCAAAATTATTATGTTTGATGGCGTAGGTATATGAAACGATTTTTCAAAATATATTGTATATATTACTTAAGTACAACAGTTGACACAAAATTAAACATAAACAAATTAGCATTTAATACTTAAGAGGAAAATGAAACTGGGTGTAGTAATAGTATTTTTAACCATAATTTATATATAGGTAAGCTTCCTCTGAACTGATTGAGTAGCTTGTTGGTGTGTCGGTCATAACGCTCGCCTAATGATCTGGTGGGTCGGTGATTCGAGCCCCATACCAGGACACCAACAAATTAGTCCCAAAATTATCATAGCACAAGCATTTCGCTGATTTTGAAAATAGTTAGAATATTAATGAGACACGTATTCCGTGTTTGCTTTTCTATTCAATACAGAAAAATGCATTTGTGTTTTTAGTGCAAACGAAAATCCTTTTATATTAGTAAAAAATGAACACTTTATACAAGGAATCTATGTTTTGCATTAAATTTGGTTTATTTTATGCATCCGAGAACATAACTATTATTTATTGTAAATTTCTTACTCGTGAGCCATAATTGTTATTTTATTTTGTCGCGCACTTTGTGAATACCCTGTTTAAATTTTGAATTCAATGAATATTTGTAGCGGTTTGTTATTTGACACCCGCTACTTGCGCGTGCCTCAGATAACATCTAATA
>JADDOH010017409.1:0-41398 GCA_016648135.1 Agrypnia vestita
TTTTAGGACCCGGCGGGAAACATAGACGACATTTCCCCCACCAATTTTACCCCTTCCCCTCCCCCTGATATATTCACAATGCAAACCTGTACCATTCGACCGATTGGACTCAAATTTTGCACACTTATGCTTTAGGACCCGACGGGTGACAACATAGGCGACATTTCCCCCTCCATTTTTACCCTTTTTCTTCCCCATGATCTATTTTCAATGCAAATCTGTACCGTTTGATCGATCTGACTCAAAATTTGGAAACTTATTCTGTATGACCCGGCGGGTAACACGGGTGACATTTTCTTCCTGCCCTTTTATCCCTTACCCTCCCCCTGATAAATTTTTAATGCAAATTTATACCATTCGACCGATCGGACTCAAAATTTGCAAACTTATTCATTAGGAATTGGCAGGTAATGAAAGCGACTTTTCCTCCTCCCCTTTACCTCTTCCCCTCCCCTGTTATATTTTCTGTACAAATCAACACCGTATGACCAATCTGACCCAGATTTTGCATACTTATTTTTTAAGACCCAGCGGGTAATAAAGACAACTTTTCCCCCCTCCCTTCTTACTCCACCACCACACCTGACATATTTTTTGTACAAATCTACGACGCTTGCCGTTCTGATCCAAATTCTTATTCTTTAAGTCACGGCGGAATACACAGGTCACAATTTTTTCCTGGACATCCCATCCATTCCAGCCTAGATTAAAAGGATACTTTTTTTATTACAGAATGCGAAACAATAAAATCTTTGCAACCTATGTTTAACCTATGTTTAACTAAATCCTTAACCCGAGCAACGCCGGGTATGAATAGCTACCAATATATAAAAATGTAAATATTCGTTTGTTCAAAATCTTAAATCTCAGAAAGTTCTTCACGGATTGACTTTGACACAATGCTGCATTCGAATACGCGCATTTTTTTATACACCTACTATATCTTTATATACCTACTATTATACAGATGTCACACCTGTAGAAAGGTAAAGAGATGCTTTTTTTGAAATGCAGCAAAATTGAATACGCGCAAACATTGTAAAATTAATCATACTAGAAACGTGCGCTTTCTCTTTTCTTTCTTTTCCGTTTAACAAGACTGAGCCACGGCAACGAGTGGCTCAGTTAGTTAAATAAAAATAATATTAAAATGTTACGTCTTGTAACGTAGTTTGCGTTACAAATTTTATAGGAATATCCGATGAACAAATGTATTCTTTGTTAGGATGGTAAAAGAAGTATAAGATATTATTGATCACCTTGTATCTCGGTAGAAATGGTATTGGACACACGAGTCCCCAATATTTCACGATATAGTGTTCCTGCTCTTCCCATACATACATTCCTCAGCTGCAAGAGACAAGTTTGACATCATTTACGAAGACGTATTATCCACACTAACAATTAAATTGAAAACTTACGTTAAAATTTTCTTCGACGACATATTGACCCCCTATTCAGGGGATGAGACACGGCGAGATGCACAACCCTCAGAGATTTAATTGAAATAAATCTCAGTACCATGCAAATATGTAGAGATTTTGATCTGGAGTTAAACTCGGAGATCAGTATGAGATTGATTGGTAGAATTAAATATAAATAACAGTACCTGTATTCAAAGAGACTTCAAAGAAAATTCTCCATCAATCGAAGAAAAATATATTAAATACTTTGGAATCATAATACACAATACACAATCTTAAGTGGAAAAAACATAATTGATCTTGCTAACAAAATTAAGAAAAAACTGCAAAATCACCGAAATTTAAAAAAAAATACATTACGCTTTTGCTCAATCCCAACTACAGTAGGTACGGTATTATTGGATGGAGAGGGGCATATAAAACCACTATATCAAAATTAGAAGTTACCCAAAAAATGATAATAAAAATAAACCTAAGGAAAAAAAATGACTACCCAAGTGTCCAACTAAATGAAGAATTCAAGGTACCAAAAATAATGGATACCTACCTATATACAAAAAAATCAATAATCCAAATTTTTAAAATTAAAAATACATTAAATACTAGAAGCGATTTCGAAATTTCGATCTACGAAATTTAGAGATACACAACATACAAAAATTTAATCAAATTAATTAATCAATTAGAAAGATTTACAAAAAAATCTAATTCACGAAAAAATATTAGGTTACTACTGGGATTCGAACCCAGGTCACCTCCTTTCCGGGGCCGGTGCTCAAACGACTAAGCTATAGCAACCCTCTATGTTTCCGTGAATACATCGACCTTGTATGTAGTTCTTATTTTTTATTAATTGATTAATTTTTTATTTTTGTCCATAGAGCAATCCAATTTTTTTTTGATACGGTAGTTGAAATTACTTTGCTATGCCACTGCTAGATGGATGCCAGAATTCATTGAATAATTCATTTTATTTGGACATACATTTATACAACAGATATTATAGATATTCAAGAACACATTAATATTTGTGAAGTTGTAATTTTTCAGAACAAAGTTCTGTGAAATTTTTAATCAAATTAATTAATCAATTAGAAAGATATACAGAAAAATCTAATTTACGAAAAAATATTAGGTTACTACTGGGATTCGAACCCAGGTCACCTCCTTTCCAGGGCCGATGCTCTGACCACTAAGCTATAGCAACCCTCTATGTTTCCGTGAATGTTTCTAGTTGATTCGTGCGTAGTTTTCGACTCTTGCTGTCAAATCGAACGCCGTATATGCAGGACTTTTTCAACTATATTCTCATTGGCTTGCGTTTATATCAACTAGCTATGCCCGCAGCTTCGCCCGCGTGTAATTCAGTTTGAGACTATAAGTGTATCGGTAAAAAATCAATATAATCTAAACACTCGTCCAAACAATGTTGTGTAATTTTTGTCTACATAAAATATTACTGACAACAAGAAAATTTATTTTGTATTTATACAAAGAATTTAACATTACCTACTTAAATTACCCCCGACTGATTAAAATTATTTTTAATGATATGTTTTATTAATTTGTGAATTAACCGTAACATATAGATATATGTCTTCGTCAACTTTTTTATAGGCCTCTTTGAGTTCTACAACTTCTCTATAGAAAGCATTTATTTACTGTTAAGGCAGCGTTCGTAAGAAACGCATTTGCTCGACCGTTTTTTAGTCGGTTTTAATTGTAAAAAAGGTTACCACGAAAAGCCCTTTTATTTTAACTGGATAATATATAGTCTATAACCACCCTGAAAGTTTATTCTAAATATTGGCGAATGAATTTTTGAAATCGTATAAGTGTTTTCGGAGTTTACCCCCTACATCCAAACTTACCACCTCACAAACTTTATATTATCTATATATTAGTATAGACCACGTCTTGGCCGCCATTACCTAACACTGTACACTTGCTGAACTTTTTATAAAATAAAACTAGCAATTTTATTTTAAAAGTTGATAGAAATCAGTTTGCTTAACACACATCGGAAAACATGTCATAACAATATTCTCACTATTTTCAAGCTAAGCTAAACGCTTGTCCTAAGGAAATAGAACTAACTTACTGGTGCCCACTGGATCACTAAACTTAAGTTAAGAGAGTCTTAACTATTAGACAGACAAGCTAATCAAATATTATAATAAAATAAATATTATTATTTGACAGAATTCTTGACATTTTTCATATAAACTTTACGCATATCATAAATTTATACTGGGATAAACTCACCTATGATTCATTCATTCTTGCTCGAGGCCCTATTCCTAAGCTGATCTTTCAGTTTATATTCAGATCAATCCTGCTGAGATTTATGTCTAACAGTGGACACGGGCCGTTAATGTTCAAATCTTCTTTGGCAACATAAAACTGACCGACTGTATATAGGCGCTGAACATTAATTGGACGTAGTTACGCTGAAAGCGTCCAACCCAAAAAACATGGAATTGAGAAAATGGCTTCGAAAAATTTGACTCTAAAAAAAACTCGATATTTAATTCATTATTACTTATTTTTTTGCACAGGGCTCATTATAGACATGTTTTTTAATATATTTATAAAATAACTTTTATTTCCGAAGTATTGAGGCGTTTTACAGGTTGGATTCTTTCTACAAAATGTCTAAATATTCGAAAAACAATACGTGTTTCGTGTTATATGGATTTTAAAAAGTATTATCGGAGTAGTAGGAAACGTTCAAACTCCTTAGATGTATTCTACGAAATGAGTAGTAGAATTAAAAAGTTTCATAATGCATCCATTCTACATGGATGTTTTTAAGCATTCTTGTTTGCCAAGGATTTATAAATATGCCACAGAAAACAGTCAAACAACTTTTTTAAAGTTCAACAGTCAATTTAATGTGTTGTGGGTTAGAAAAATATTGAATTTAAAAAAAAATATAGCACTTAGAGCTTCGGCAATTTCAGCACATAAAGATATCGTATTGAGCTGTCCAAACACATATACAACTCATTTTTAGCATTTTGTGGGTTGGACACTTTCAGTATATCTGCGTCCAATCTAGCCAACAAATTGTGCATTGCACGTGGCAACGGATCGCTCTTAAGTTTGTAAGAGATTGTTTACATTGGGATGTATACCAAGCACTTCAACTCGTCTACAAGTTTGCAGTCGCGATCAATGGATAGTGGACAGTGGCGTGCGGTAGACATAAACACAGGAGGACGACATAACAAGGTATATCGACGCTTATAATTAATCCTACGTGACGTTTTAGTACATTCTGAGATAAAACTGTTATAATATTTTAAATAATTACTAGTCAGACTTTCTAGATGAATGGCAATGTTTTTTAGTATATCTCCATTATTTATATGAAAAATTGACAAATTGATTCGTTCATCTACTAAACGGCACATAGGATTTATTTTATTTGGTTTTTTAGAAAATTTGTCTATAACGTTGTTATAAAAGTTCTGGATCGTTTTTATTCTAAAAGCAACTCTTTTTCAATTTTGTTTTTCGACGCGAAATTAAAAATATGTTTTCTTGAATCTCTAGCGAACTAGGTACCCATTGTATTTTGGAATCGTGAATTCATTACTACAAAAAAATCTTTAATTACTCCATACCGTTTAATTTCGATTTCGATTAAAATATTATTATTATCATCGATTTTTCCTTTTTTAAAATGTCTCATTAACAATGTAAAATGTAAAAGCAATAAAATGTCGCATGTTCAAAAGTTGTTTTTAAATAACAGCTTTATGTATTATCATACCCGAACTCATATAAACAGAAATAAATATATTTCAAAATTATAACTGTATATATTAATATGACACTTGTCAAAATGATAACAGTTAAAATATGCGCAAAAATTTGAAATAACGCTGAAATACGCCATGAAAAATATTTTGCCTGTAAAATTAGTAAAACAGAAAAAAATTAGTAAAGAGTTTTTACTCAAAATAATCCCTTTTTAAGATAATAGAGTTAGGGAAAAAATATTTTGCCGAATGCAGTGAATTTGCTGATAGATTGAAGATACGCCGATCATAATAGGTACAGCTCGAGTACACAAATATTTGGTTCAGTTTGATTGTGGTGCAGATTGAGAAAACAAACAAGCAAAATGGATAGAATTTTACGCGGTCTTTTTATAAAATAAGGATCAATTAATTTTGCTGCACTGCTTTTTTGCTCCTATGCAGTGAACGCCCCTGGCTCGGTAAGTACTGTACTGGGACGATAATTCAGTTAATCTGGTAACTAAACAATGATGCCATGATTGCCCCGGTATACTGTCATATTGATTTATAGTAATGGTCAACAGTAGTATACGTGACCACGAGTTATGGTGACTTTACAAGGGGCGCGTTCACACATGTTCATATTTGGACGATGAAAGATGGTCGTAGCAGACGCTGACTGTGTTTTGCGGCACGTCCGTATCCTCATGGCCCGTCTCCACAGATGAGATTTTTGTCTCGAGATAATCTATGAGTTCTTACGAGTAGATAGGGGTGCTGCGTTTTAATTTTTAAGCTGAACAAGTTTTGTTACTGTGCAGTTAAAATGGTTCCGAACTACTTTTTCATTTTTAAATCTTCTTCTGCGTCCATTCTTGAATACAAATTTTCCTTTTATGTTTTCCACCGGTTTTTTGGCTGAATAAAATTTGGGTCAACTATTATATTCACACCTAAAACTTTTGTAATTATTATATCATTATATCATTGATGGATTTGGTGTTAGCATTGTATTGAGATTATTCATGATTATTGAATTGGGCAAAAAAACATGAACTTTTTTACCTCTAGGTGAATTTAATAATATTTTGTATTTTATTATTTTTTTATTTGTATTAATTATTTTTTGTAATTATTTGTATTAATTTTCGAGAGTAACAGAATCTCTCATCGACAGGTGAAGTATTACTGATTAACTGTCTATCGATGTCAGTCGATGAGAGATTTTGTTCCTCTCGAAACTTATACAACACATGTTGCAAGAATCGAAAGAGTGCAGAAAAAGTTTCTACGTATTTTGTCCTACAAAGCTGGTCAACACAGAGTAATCTTCACAGCTACGAGGATCGTTTTGCCTTCTTCAAGATGCACAAACTTGAGTCCCGATGGAAAATAGCCGATCCTGCATAAATTTATGGTACGCGTATGAGAAGTGTCAAGATTTCTGTCAAATATAATATTACTATCATAATTACATCTCTACACAAGATTCTCAGTGGAGTTATTGATTCTCTTTCTTCATCTGACATAAATTTGCATGTTAAACACCGTATAAGAAAACCGGAGTTCTTTAGAATAAGCCACCATTCTAATAATTTTTCCCCATCTCAAGAATGTGTCATACATACCTACAATATACATTGTGCTAGCCTTAATGTTGATGCTGATATTCTTGCATATACCCTATCATCATTCAAAAATTCATTTTCTCCTACACCACATCTATTTTCTTCCAATAAACTGAACACTTAGAACACATTAATGGATTATTTATTTACATATTTTTACATCTTCAAACTGCATTGATACACCAAATATACATATGCATGTTTATGCTAGAGCAGGTCGAAGACACTTGTATCATAATTGGGATAATGGACTGAGTTTTAAATAATATTTGTGGTGTTGCTGCGTTGGATCAAAGGTGCGTGTGTTCTAACGTCGAGGGTCACCAGAATGGGGTACAGTGTCTAGTATCCCACTTTTGTACAATGTATTACAGGATGAAAAATTGATGATATGAACAGAAAGCCGCGGTCAGTTTTCAAAATTCAAATTCAGTCAAAATTCCCGAACATGTAAAGCATCGCGTTAGCATTTTGTATTTGTGATGACTACACACAAGATACATATCTTGCTTCATCATCATTTTTCAACCTCGCTCCGTTTGTTTCTTCTGTGTGCGAAGCTCGATGTCAGCGTTCTTCATACACGTGTTGCCGGTAATTGCTATCGGCCGATGTATTTTTCCCATGCAAACTGCCGTCGTCAGCGGTGGTTATGGGACCTGGGGAAACGGGTCGTTGACCCCACAATTGTATTTTTCTTTATATATCATATAGGCAGATACCCATTATTCTGTTAGTCTCGTTAAAAAAAGAAACTTAAGCAGTAAAATATAAAATTATTATTAAATTCAGAAACGTAACATAGCTTATTTTTCACCTATTTTTTAATTATTATTTTGAATAGAATTCTAATCGAAACGCTGAAATTTTGCAAGATTGTCTACTGTCCACTGGCGTCAGCTGATTTTGATTCAAGTCAGAACTCGCTTATAAAAATCGATCGAACTCGAACACACCACTGACCCCAAACACAATAGAGTTCTCAGTGCCAGCCGTGCGTGAGAACGGGGCTAATACACAATTTGTTGATCTTGTAATGTTGCAAGTATTGTTCCCGCCATGTTTATGTGACGGGAATCGCGAGCTCAGATTGATAAACAGTTTCAATTAATCCCATCCTTTTTGGTTTTGAATGTGTGTAGCCACACGTCACGAAGACAGACAGACAGCCGCGGGCAGAGTAAATAATTTAATTTAATAAATATTATTTACGTCATCTATTTCAACGTCCGTGCACCGCTTGCTGCATGTCTCAAAAGATATCGGGTCGATATTTAAATGAAAATATATTTCGCTTTTAAACTTTTCTAGCTGAACCGGCAATGCTTTTGCTATTGCTAGATTTGAGTGTAAATAATAATTTGTAAATATAATCATAAACATTATTTTCTTAATTTTGAAATCATATGATTTTTGCCACCGAAATATGAACTAGGGATGGTCAAACAGATGTTATAACCGGTTACACATGGTACAGTTATCTGAATGTATCGATGATTGGTAACTGAGATGTAACCGTTGTTACCGACAGATGCCCGTAGAACTGAGAAAAATTAGGTACCAATCATCGATACAATCAGATGTGAATCGATCTAAGGACCTGTCTACCGTAGTATCTATATATTTACAGTCAGATATACATAGTACAAATCAACTAATTTATGTTTTTATTTATATAATGTATTAGTGAATTAAAAATGTTGAGAAGTAGATATTCGTAAGTAGAAAAACAAATAAAGAGAATTAAATATTTGTGTTACGTTGTCAGACTTATGTATAATAATATAACATGTTATGGGCTATCTATAAGTTTTTTTTTCAAAAAATGCCACACTTACATCACAGTTTCATTAAATGTGAGCTCTTAAATATGTTCAGCTTTGAAAATCGATGACACAACAGTCTAACAATATCACTTTCGTGATTACAGTAAATACAGAGTAATTTCTTATTTTCTCACAGGCCTAGAACTTTTCAAAAACAATAATTTTTATATGATTGATTCGTGGGAGAGAATAAAAAAATGCATAAAATACACATAAACATAACTTGGTATACGCTTCTACGTGGGTACTTGGATAGAACTGATTTTGATAGGAACTCGACTTGTTGCAGAGAGTGTCATAACTTAAGATACCACAACATAACATAATAACGTTAATGTACATAGTAAATGTTTTAACGTAGCGTGTTTTGGAGGTATTCTGGTCACTGCAGGATGTAACATATTTTGTAGATACGGTAGCTCTCGAAGTTTTTAAAATCATATATATTAAATAGGGATGCATCCCTTACTAACATATCGGCGATTTCGTAGGTTTTCAGATATATCGGAATCGGCGATATTAGTTTGCCGATACACCAATACATTCTGAATTTCGCACTGTAGATAATCCATGTGTAAACGCGCCATCTTCGCCATCGCGCTTACTTCGTTCATGTTTAAACGCGGCACAATTTATTAGCGCTCGGGCAATCCCCGCGTTTCATAATTTATTCCGAACACGGAATACGTATCGCATCGATATTTTTACTATACTCAATCTAAGCCAAAAGTCTGTGCTATGAAAATAGAACTAAATTTCTGGTGTCCTGGAATGGGGCTCGAACCACCGAACCAGGCGAGCGTCATGACCACTATGTTAAGTGCCAATCAAGGGAAAATGTCGCACAAATGAAGACTCGGTAGTTCGATGAAATTACTTTTATTTAAAGTAAGTTGCAAGTGAACAAAATAACAGATTCACGGAGACGTATTGCAATCAAGCAGACTTTTAGGTCTTTCTCGTTTAAATGTCGAATACGATCTAATCTTGGTATGGCCCCAGTATTGCTTATATGGGCGTTCACGCGACGCGTGTGGGTGAGAAGTTCCAAAATCTATCTTCCCAGATAATAAATTAAATCAAAATGTCCGCTGTGGTTTCAATACGTGACGTTCACAAAAGGGTGGTGTTGCGAAACATGAAAACATACCCCCATTAAATCTTTGGGGTATAGGGAAACAGGTAAAAAGACCATTCCCACACATTTATGTGACAAATATTGCTATCTAGGATCTAATCTATACTGATTGATGGATTCTTTCTCTATGGAATCGTGGGAGTTTGCAGAGCCGCGAGAAGTCGGTACACAACAACTACACTAACAAGCTACTCGTATAATAATCTGAACGTAATGTTCTGTTAATTAACAATTTTTAAAATTTCATTATAAAGTAAACATTCTAAATAAATATTAAAATTACAAATTACAAGTAATTTCGTTTGTTTCTAATCTAAACCCACAACTTTTTCCACCTTTTGAAATCTTCATTGTCCGCATCGGTACCGTCTTACTTTTATATTAATATCGGTTGCGACGTAGAACTGGTGCCGATATGCCATCCGTCATATTAGGGTGCAATCGCACCGACTAACCAGAAGTTAAGCATGAAAATGGGGGGTCTTTAATTGTGTGGTATGAAGGCATGTAAAATAATAAAATGAAAAAAAAAAAAAATGAAAAACATATTACAAATAACAGACATATAAATATGATTAGCTCTGTGATAGCATAGTCCTCGTATAAGGAATTTAATAATAATTTAAATAAAACTCGGAAAAATATTAAATTATTGATGGTGACTCGCACAAAGACAATTTGTATAAAATAATGTTATAAAAACTTTAAAGGTGACTTCTTCAAAAATGATGCCGTTGAAAACATAAAACTACATTATATTTAAATGGGTAGTTATTACCTACTTTTGTAGCACGATCACACGAAGAGGTTATGAGAAATTCATTATGGCGTCACATCTTGGCAGGGCTTTCTTTGTCAATCCGCCAGATTCCAGGCATAATCCGTGTAATTACAACTGATTCATCCAATGCCATAAATTATGTAATGACAATAATACAATGATAATTAAGTAATGACAATAAAGTCTGCCGGGTAATTCTCCGATGAAAACATAAAAGAAATTTGTAGCAAATTCGCTACAAAGTCAAATCATAATGCCGCCCCGTGGCTACATGTCCCGCGGGATTGCGGTCCTGTTAAAAAAAACAACAAAATTACACACTGCCGTTTAACAAATTGCAAAAAACATATTACTTCTAAGACATCAGTTTAAGTTATTCTAAAATGCAAGTCTTGTGCCGTGTGCTACTATGCCATCTCGTGTGAGATCTCCGTATAGACCGGCGCTACTCAACCTTTTTTTCTTCGGGCCGCATAGACGTGTTTGCTAAGTTACGCGGGCCGCAACATTATACCGATATGATGAAAAAAAATATTTAGGAAAAAACAGTATTAGTTGAAACTCGTTTGATTCAAGATTAGGGCGCTGCCTCTTGAGTAATCAACAAATATATTTTTTAACTATAACAGATATAATATGATAATAATACTTACCGCTTATCACATTGTGCTAGGAAACTGTAATGACATGATGCATTAAAAATACAAATAAAAAACAATACCAGTTTGTACAATACAAAGGTTTGGACATACTCAAAATATTGTGTGAAATACTTGAATGATAAAAAAATTGGAATAATATTTATCGATTTCATAAAAGCATTCGATATACTGGAACACGAGATTTTACTGACAATAATGGATGAATGTGGAATACGAGAACCACTAAAAATGACTAAGAAATTACAGGACAAATACAAAACTTACACGGTGTGGTTGAAACTATCTAGGCATGTTTGAGATAAATTCGTTCTTAAACCATAGAAATCGCCGGTTTTAAAATAAAAATTTAAAATGACAAAAAATTTTTTTTTTTCATGCGTATTTCAAGATATTCAAAACTTACGATGCCAGATTTTTTTAATCACGTTCCTGAAAATAAATGTGTTTCGGGCCGCATATAAAAGCTTGGCGGGCCGCAGGTTGTGTATGGCTGGTATAGACAAGGACGCTGTCCAAAAAATCGAAAAATCTAGATGGCTCGTCATAGACAACGCGCGGGCCGTGCGTATGGCATAATTTAATGACCTCTCGGGTAGATACCGATATTATAGTGCGGGGCAATATGTGTCTCTTTTGGGTAAATTAAATATCACACGGTATCGGTATCGTACCTGCAAAAGTGCGTATCGATGCATCCCTAATATTTTAACGCCGGTCTTGATATCTTGAAGAAAAATCTTGGAAGTGAAAATTAACAAATACCCGTCATTCACTCGAGCTGAAATTTTGCACAGCGACTCGATGTCGATGACAACGCATTCTTATATACATTTGAAGAAACGATTTTCTTGATTACCTTAAATTTAATTTAGAAGGTACCTACCAGTATAATACAAATGCATTAAGAAAACAAAAGTACAATATCAAGTCAAGAAAACAAAAGTACAATAAAATGGAGACCAGAGACTCCCAAGAGAAATATAAAGGATTTATAAGGAATGGGTTTTTATGGGTTATCTTTTTATCAGATTCGGTTTATAATTTTACGATAAATTTATCTGATAAATATTTTGGCTGTGTTCGTTATTCGACAAGCTTTTCATATCTACGGACTAGGATTATGATTCGAAGACGTGGACTTTGTGAATGCGTTCTTTCAGTAAGACGGCTCTAACGCTTATCGGCGAGAAAGACGAGGCTTTATTGTTTTCCTGGCTCTTTTCAGACATTGAGATGTTATCGGTAGGCGATATTGAGTTATCCAACGCCTCTAGCCCTTTTTAATTGGCGTTATGTAAAGGACAGAGTCTACGGGAACAATCCGCAGTCGCCACAATGAAATTTGTCGAGTTATTAATGAATCGCATTAGTGTAAAAATTAAATTAAAAATTTCACCAAAAGATTGCTCGGCTGCATGGGACGGGACCTCTTATAAATCCCTTGGTTAAGTTATTGATGAATATTTTAAAGGGAATAAAAAAAATTGAATTTCAATTAGAATATGGAATTGTCATACTTATCCATCAACGTTATTCCTGATGATGGGTAGCTGCTGCATCCCTTATTTAATGAAAATCATAAAAATAAAAAACCATTAGTTTGACATAGAGAAATATACGAGGCACTGCAATTTTACGGATCGAGAATACTGGAACTTTCAAATCCCACGTTGAACAATAATTAACCGATTTCGGTAATCGGAAAGAAATAAATTAAGTAGATTTTTTGAAAATTTCATTATCGATATAAGTTACTGCAACGATAGTTGAATTTTTTGCCAAAAATAAGTCAGAAATATTGAAAAAAATGCAAACTTTGATATTGCATATCTCCATAACTGTTGATATATATGATCATGGTTGCTTGAAAATTTTCGACTCATTATCAAGGCAGGAATCCATCGGTAAATTTTTATGCTACTGAGATTCCCTGTATATCAATATTTAATGCAAATATAACCCTTTTTTACACCCGTATGCCATGACACACTTTGTATATTTACAGGGTGTCTCACAGCATACGTGTATAAAAAAGGTTATGTTTGCTACCAGGGTTCGAGGATTTTTATTTTGGATATATATCTAAGAAAACTTTCTGCAAATATTAATAGATGGCGCTAGTTGTATTTAAAAAAATGCTACAGTTATTTTTTAGTTTCATTTCTTTCATACAATCCGTTTTTTATTTCACACAAAGAAACAAACACCCATAACACTACATTAGAAAGAGCAACTTTTATAACTTATATATAATAATTGCATATATAAGCTTTTTTCAGTATGCAATTCATTTACTTATTTAATAAATAATAATTCATATGCAAAATAAAAAAATAAACTTCCTAATTCTTTCAAGCTTGTATCAATTGACGTGTGCAAAAAAGGAGAAAAAAAAGTTTGGATATATATCCAATTTTTGATACATATTAGATATATAAAAAAACGATTATTTGATTTTTATTATAAAAATCGCATTTTTTGAACCCTGTTTGCTACTGAGATACCCCGTATATCAATATTTAATGCAACTTGACAAATATTACCTTTTTTTACACTCGTATGCTATGACACACCCTGTATATTTACAGGGTGTCTCATAGCATACGATTATAAAAAAAGGTTATATTTGCTACTAAGATACCTTGTATATCAATATTTAATGCAATTGACAAATATTACCTTTTTTTACACTCGTAATTGAATAATGTAGTTTTTGATTTCATACTACTCATATATTTGAACACAGAGTGATCCAGGTATTAAATTATCTGGTTTCTTGATTCAGCCTTTTACGACGTGTAACGGAACAAAAAAGGAGATTTTCGATAACGCAGAAATAAAACACAATGAAATATTTAAATTTATACCAATACCGAAAATATATTACGTTATATATGTAGCTATCCGCGAAAATCCCAAATTTCTCCGCGGGGTTTAATATCGCAATATCGGAATGGCGAAAACATGTTGACTTAATTTCGGCATTAGTATTACCGTATTTAAGAGGAAATCATCACCCCGACATTAAAATTACCAGTTTATTAAAAATATATGAAATTTAAGAAAAAATTACACACTATGTTTTAAACCACTTAATTGCTATATGTTTGTCAACTAGTTTCGGTTGGACTCAACCTTCTTCAGGACAATTACAATATAGACTGATTTCAGTCTATATTGTAATTGTCCTGAAGAAGGTTGAGTCCAACCGAAACTAGTTGACAAACATATAGCAATTAAGTGGTTTAAAACATAGTGTGTAATTTTTTCTTAAATTTCTTATAATGTCAAGCCACAAAGTGTTTTCTTGCTTTGAAAAAAAAAATATATATGATTTTACAAAACGGCAAAATATTATATACACACGGATGAGATTTCTCTCGGAGATCGTATCTCGCATCGAAAGCTCGCAAATGACAGTGCAGATTTGAGAATAAGCGAATTTTGATTCTATACTATTATTGTATTTTGCTATTATCTTGTGGTTATTTATATGAATATAATTAAACGAAATAACTTTTACTTTTTTAACCATTTACTTTTTGGTAAAACCAACCGGTTTTGGAAACAACATTCCTTCGTCAGGGTAGGTATACTTAATAGTAACTAAACTTTACAAAATTACGAACAATCATACCTCAGTGTCAAGGGTCCAAATGGGAATAATAGCTTTAGTATTCATATGACACGGTTTAATTATAGGCATTTAATTTAGAATAAACCAATTATTATATAATATATGGGATCATTTTTCAACTATTAATCTATATATTAATTACTCCAACCAATGTCGTTTCTGCATTTGGATAATTTCTGTTGCCAGTTTAAAAAAAAAACATTTTAGAGTACATTAAAAAGATTGAAAAATATAGGAATACGAACAAACTGATATCAAAAAACATCCAAATCCAAATTATCGAAAATTAAAATATCGCAATTTATAGATTTTTTTAAATATTTTCGTGGAATCCGTGTATTTAAAACAGCCAACGTAATTGCAGTCAACGAATTTTTGTGCTGGTCATACCACAGAATGACGCTTTATGACATTGACAGTAAGTATACGTTTACGCTTTTCTTTTTATTGTTTTTTGCATTAATCTTGCTTCAATAAACGTTCAAAACATTTATTTATTAAACATTTATTACGCTTTATATTTTATTTAAACTGCAAAGTGAACTTAACCTTAGATTAACGTCATAACGTCTCTCATATAACCTCAAAAGACTCACAGCGCGTGGCGCGAATGTCATTTTACGTGTCATTTTCTCCGTATTTATACATAAATATTATTATTTTTCAGAATTCCGATGGAATACTCAACATCACAAAGCGGCAATTTGATAATGCGATTCGAGTTCACAATATGAAAGAAGAAATGCCAGACGTAGACTGTCAAACATAACAGAAGAGGAATGTGAAAGAAGGAATGCTGACCAGCGGGAACGTAAAAAAGCTAGGCAAAGAGTGTATGCTGAAGGAAGAAATGCGAAATCTTATTTTAAATGTGCAGTACAACTGTGCTAATGCATTTGCATCTTTCGGAGTGCAAATAAGTGACATACCAGGTGTAGGCCCGTATTGTTTAAAAATTTCAGGTGAAGTATATCATAGAACGTCTAGAAGTTTGCAGAGTGATGGAGAGGTGCCGGCATATGCGCAACTATATGTTTACGATGCGGATGAAGCAGTCAGGGTACGTATGAGCCATCCGTCTAACCTTAGATGTCAACAAAATATAATGGAAACTATTGATAATGTCATCCGTCGTGTAAGTCCATATGCTCTCCAATACAAAAGGTTGAAAGAAGCGGTTGAGGAAGAAGAATCTATAGTTGCAGAGCACGGGGGCCAGATGCGGAATATTCAACTACTCTTTACGCGTTCTTCGTTAGATGACCAAAGAAGGTATAATGCTCCATCTAATAATAATGAAGTCGCCATTGTGTATGTAGCAGATTACGAAGGTAGGTTACCGCCAAACGTAGATTTTGCTGTTCACCCTAAGAATGTAGGAGGTCTCCAGCGTATTAATATGTTATCAAAACATTTAGATCCGATGGTTTTTCCATTGTTATTTCCATCAGGTGAATTTGGTTGGACTCTACAGCCTTAAATAATACAACATTAACTGCATGGTTTAAACTTAACCAACAAGATAATGAGGCATGTAATATTAAGTATCAGGATTTAACTAATTTCTATGTTTTTTCTAGCAATAAGCAGTGGAAGAAGAGGCAATGTGGCGGGGACAAGATTATTGGTCGCATGTCCCCCGTTTCTCCTAGAAATATAGAATTATACCATTTAAGACTTATTCTTTTACAAGTGACTGGGGCTACGTCCTTTGAATCTTTGCGGACTATTAATGGTTGTCTTACTTCCTACATTTCGTGATGCAGTACGAGAATTAGGACTCATCGATGATATTGGAGAATGGCAGTGTTGCATGGCTGAAGCTTCAACGTATATGATGCCCAAAGCTCTTCGTGACCTATTTGTCTTATTAATGATTCATTGCCTCCCACCAGATCCGTTGCAGCTGTGGAACGATTTCAAAGATTTGATGTCAGAAGACTTTAGTCGTCAAAGTGCTACTGCAGAAATTGCACAAAATTGTTCCCTTTTGTATATTCAAAAGGCATTAATAAATGAAAATTCTTCATGCACATCACAGGGTTTGCCGGGACCAGATTACAGCAATACTTATAATGAAGTGGTTGATATTAATTTAGCATTAGAAAGTTCTTTAGGGTCAGAGATGGCTGGAAAACTCAATCGAGAACATTGTGCTTTCGACAGTATATTAAGTAAAAAATTTCAGATGTATCTGAAACAAAAAAATGTTTCTTTATTGACGGTCCTGGTGGCACAGGTAAAACGTTCCTTTATAAGACTATTATACATACTTGAAGAGGAAGATCTAAGAAAGTTTTATCTGTTGCTTGGACAGGAATATCAGCAATTTTATTACCGGGTGGACGTACATGTCACATGGCTTTTAATTTACTTCTTGATTTATAGAATAACACAACATGCAGAGTAACATCCAAGAACCGTGCAATTATAAGTGCAGCTGATGTTATCATCTGGGATGAAGCGCCGATGGCGCCAGTTATAGCTTTAGATATAATTGAACGTACTCTGCGCGATATAATGGGTAATAATGATATTTTTGGCAATAAAGTAATCATTTTGGGCGGCGACTAGACAAATTCTACCAGTTTCTCGAAGGGCTTCTCGCGGTCAGTTAGTAGCGACATCTATTAAAAACAGCCAACATTGGAAAAATTTTACTATTTTCAATTTGAAAACTAATGTCCCCGCTTTAGAAGGTGAAAATTCATTTACACAGTGGCTTTTAGATTTAGGCGATGGAAAGCTGCCTCCTGTGGAAGGAAAGTATGCGTCATCAGTGCTTATTCCAAATGAAAGTGTAAGTCAAAATGTTGTTCAAAGCATATATAATGAAGTACATTCTATAGCGGATGTTCCCCTAATGAGTAAACGAGCGATACTGTGTCCAAAGAATGAACATGCTCGATTGGTTAACGAAGATGTACTCGGGCGTTTAGAAGGTCCAATCTTTACATTTTATTATGTGGATAGTATTAAAGATGATGGTCGTGAAATGGACTACAAAATGATATATTTTTAAAATACATTCATTTATCAATAATCATTAAACTAAAATGCTATGTAATTTATTAATAAATAAGACGCTGTAATTTTATCGATAAAAATAAATACAAAGAAGAATTTGACAGCTGTTTCATTTTTTGTATGTCACTGACAGCTACCATAGACAGTAAAACCTGATTTTTTCACTGAAATTTTGTCTGTCACTGACAGCTACCATAGACACTAAAACCTGATTTTTTTCTCCTCAATGTTGATGAATTCATTATTTTTAAACCAGCCAAACTTAAAAACTCAGAGTTGACAGCATCACAATATTATACAGTAACTGTCAAGAAACAAAAAAAGAAATATTGCTTACTTCAAAATACGGCCAATTATCAAATTGCATTAACTTTGTAACAGTAAGGAAATCGCGGCCAATGACGGCCGCGGGACGACCGTCATTGGCCGCGAAGCGGCCACAATAGCAAAAATGGAAATTTTCCAGATACAATTGGCCGCGAAGCGGCTGACGTAGGCATAGGTAAACAATTGTGTTTGCTGCACAGCAAACACAATTGGCCGCGCAGCGGCCATGGCTGGCCGCGGAGCGGCCGTCATTGGCCGCAAAGCGGCCACAATAGCCGCCCGCAGGGCCTAGCAGTAAGCAATCGGCGAAGCCGATTGCTTTCCTGCTAGTTAAAATAAATATTGAATTGAATGAAAATTGATTTTCTTTAAATTGAGATAAAAATAAGGCTTCTATGAATTAATCCTTAGCAATAAGTCGAAAATGTGTATCTAAGTATATGCATTTTAAGTATTTTGTACGCAGAGTAGAATTACTACCGACCTTTGCAGACTCTGAGAAATAAAAGTCTTATCCGTGCTTGCACACTATAACATTTATACTTGTAGTAATGAAATGCAAATATAAATATATTAATAATATGTACAGATGTTTTGTTACGTATAAAGATTATTTTGAATAAGAAAAATAACAATTAGTACTCTGAAGGTTATGTGTAAACATAGCTTTGTGTTATGTGTACGAGTGTTTGTATACAGTTCACTGCGAAAAAAGGAAGGAATGAACTTTAATTTTGACATTTAAAAAATGCATTATTTAGAAAACGATGTCTGGCCTACCCTACCTAGGTTGTAGATATTGTAATGTTTAAAGGTAATTGAAATATTCGCGAATCATTTAGGTAATGAACTCACAAATAAGTTTCTCTATATCGAACAAAGATATATTGATACGCACGTACCAGAATGCTAAAGGATATACGTTTTTTTATTTTGTTTTAGAACACGGAGTGTTATGGCTTTTAAAAAAAAGCGTATTATTTACTTGTAAAAATCATGAGATTATTTTTTATTTATTTTTTCGGTCCTTTTTACAATTACGTGTTTGGTAACCAGTAAAAGGCTTGCCTAGTGACGAGCACATGGGGGTTCAATCTTTATTCCGCGAGAACCTCGATAAAGGTATATTTTACACAACTCAAGTGCTTAACCAACGTTAAAAAATAGTTTTAGTATTCATATGACACGGATTAATTATAGGCATTTAATTTAGAATAAACCAGTTATTAAATTTGGGATTACTTTTCAACTATTAATTAAAATAAATATTGAATTGAATGAAATTGATTTTCTTTAAATTGGGATAAAAATAAGGCTTCTATGAATTAATCCTAAGCAATAAGTCGAAAATGTGTATCTAAGAATATGTATTTTAAGTATTCTAAAAACTCATCTTCATTGAATTATCATTCTTACATTTAACAATATGAAATTTAAATATATAATGAAATTTTTATTAATTTTCCAGAACGTTCCTCCCATCTGTCCAGTTTTCATCGTAGTGCATGGCAATCGGTATACTTTTATTTAACGTTTTTCTGAACAACAAAAGCTCGAAACCAACATAAAGTTATTGGTAAAAGTTACGCGAAATTTTGACATTGGATCTGGTTTTACGAGATTGCGTGATATTACTAGATTATCCGTATCTTAGTAAACAGTCTAATATTTTTATATGATTCACGGTCAATCATGTAGGAGTTATCGGCACATAAACGAATTTCAAAATTGGGTGCAAATGTAGTATTTTGTATTGTAAGAAAATGCGTATCTCCATGAAAAATGTTGTGTTGTGTTCTTAATTAAAACATTAGTTTTACGTAATAATAGTTAAAGACCTAAGATGTGACTGTAAATACAAAATATTAATAAAAATGAAATATTTATGCTAAATGAAAACAACAAAAATTGTACAAAATTCTGTCAACGTTTAACATTATCTTAATTTATTTTATAAACATTTAAATTCATTTTATACATTAAATTTATTTTATAAACATTTAAATTCAAAATCTTGGCTTCATGTCCATAGGAAAACATTCTGCCTATATGAATAATTTTATATTACTGGGTAGTTTTTTGACACACTGAAAATGAATATAAGTTGCGGTTTTTCAAGTAATGCCTAGCCTGAAATTTGCGTTATTTGAAAGACCTTAACCGTATTAAAATAATGCGTCCCTACATTACTGTTCGAAAAATAAACTACTGTATAATATCTGATAAAAAACGAATAATAAGACTCCACGTTTCCATTAAAAAATCGATAAATTTAATTTTCCGAAATTTTTCTGTGTAACTTTTTGAAAGGCCATTTTGAATTTTATTAATAAATGATAACACTGTTTACTTTTAAATTTTTTAGTGATTTATTATACTGTTTATAACAATTATAACAATTGCCTCGCGCCCCCGCCCCGCGCGGATTACACTTAAGCCAGCTCACACAGGTTGTAAGCCCCGTGCCTTCGTATGAAAAAACTTCCGCATACGTTTCTCATATTCGTAGCTTCGTCTCTGTGAGACTTCTATAGTTTATCTTAATTATTTAATCATTCCCTCGAGACTAAAGTGTGTTCTTAGAACATACCTAAATATAAAAAAAATATTGTTATACTTCTCAGTTTCATTGCGAAAGCTTGTGCGGACCGGCGCGACGCCCGACTAGTAGCCAATGCCTAGCAACCCGTGGATAGTGGCTGCCTGCCTACTTACGCTGCTCTCCCCACTTTTGGGTCGGGGTGGCCAGTCTCAAAATACACAGCAGTAGGTAGTTAAGAAATAATATCACCGTGAGAAATATCATCACTTAGCACTTTTCTCAAATGGATAAGGCATTCTGCCAGCAATCTGCCCCTATAAATTCTCCCCCGGAGATCATAACTACTTCCTCTTCCGACGTGTGCGTAGCGCCAGGTGGTAAACGGCGACCCCGATTAAGACGGTTACTACAAATGGCACTAATAGGTCTCGTCTTCCAGGTATTCCGCGCTCTGGAGTACCCGGCGGAGGTGGCGCGCGTGGCCCGGCACAGGGAGATGGTGTTCGTCCAGCGCGAGCAGTTCATCTTCTCCATAGTCAACAACACCGACGTGTCCAACCTGGAGACCCTCATGTCAGTTGAACTGGCTTTGTATGAAAAGGTTACCCTGTTTGTTACTCTTATATTGATATTGTTGTCTTTGCTTTTATACCCTACACACCTATGTAGAACTATTATTCTATTAGAACACTTTTGAAAAGAACTAACGAACTGACGATTTATATTATATTTGGATTAATTTTGGAGCACTAAAATTAGATTAACACAAAACGATGTTGTTTTTATGACAGAGCATATTATTCGTAATTATTATAAATTATTTAGTAATAAAATTGACATACTTTGTCACTCTTGCAGTATTGTACTGTTCGTTTTTCGGTCAAAGATTTCTTACTTACTTACTTAAATAAATATATTTGACATAAATTGTATATTTTTTGCTGTTTTTTTGTAAAGGTCGCATTCATGAGCAAATGGGTTTTTTAATCCTTTTATATATACCAGTGGCGTGTAGGCATACAAGCAAAAAAGCTATGCATTAATTAGTAAAGATTCTGGGAAACAAATATTAATTAAATAATCCTAATCTTAATAAAAAGTTGATTTAAAATTCTTGCCGTAATTCGTCCTACGGCTAGAATTTTATTTCTGACGTTTCTGTTTAACGTGACGTACCTGTTTTTTTCCGATTTAAAATTCTAGCCGTAAATTCGTCCTACGGCTAGAAGTTTTGTTTCTGACTTTTCTGTACCTAACTTCATATCAATTCTTAATTTATCTCACTTGCGCCCAACAAATCTGAGCCATATATCTAGTCAAGTTGAGAAAAAACTCGTCCTGAACTGTGTATTTTTACTTAGCTCTGTGTCTGCGAGTTTTTTGTAATAGACAAGTAAATTTTTCATGGAATACCTTGTTTCTTCGAAAGGTCCTATGCCAAGTGAGAACTGCGCGCACGTCACTTAGAAATGATATTTTTAACTAATTCCACCCAAAACTTTTTGTGTGAATTCTATTTCTCATTTCTATGGTGAATGTAAATACCATCTGTCAAATCATATTGATTTATTACGACGAAATTGCCATCGATGATATCATAAAATGTTTGATTTATTTTTGTGAAAAGAAACGTATATCTGAAATAAGTATTATTTCCGATTTAATTATATATAAATAGTCTTCGAAATATATTGAAAATTTTTTTCCGTATTATCTATATGTAAAATATTTATTTATTTAGAAAATCTTGTTTACAATACTTTTTTTACAGTGTAGTTATTTTTGTGGATTGAAGTTCATTATATACAGTTTAAAAAAAAGATAAATGTATGTACCCTTATAGTTATATATGTTTATATATATTTTTTAATATAGGTATATGGTCGGTCACAGCATAACCTAAGTTTATACTCACTACACGCCATTGATATATACCTACTGGTTGTAACAGAGCTAGTCCGCAATACATTACAGGTGTATTCCAGCCTAGATTATAAATAGTAATGGGGTTACGCAATATCAAAGTTTGTATTTTTTACAATATTTCTGACTTATTTTTTACAAAACGTTGAACTATCATTACAGTAACTGATATCGATTACGAAAAATTCATTCGTTTTAATACAAGTTAAATAAAATGATAAAAACCCTGCAGAAATTCCAATTGTAATGTTTTCCAATTGGAATTTTACTAAAGAGAATGAATTTTTCACATTCGATATAAATTACTGTAATGATAGTTTAACTTTTACAAAATATATGTCAGAAATATTGAAAAAAATTGCAAATATAGATGTCGCATATCTTCACAACTATTGATATTAGGTCATGTTTGCTTGAATATTTTCGACTCATAATTAAAGCAGGAATATAGTCCTGTGAGGTAATTAATGTTTCCCAAATAATCCCGTATAAAATAAAATCAGAAACGCAAACAAACTACGCGTGTAATCAGTACTCTTACATTCCATTTTTTATACTTTTAAAACAATAGCATGAAGGATAATATTGAGCAAAATTCTTCAATACAATAGCTAAAAGCACAAGGTTAGACAAAGTGCTTCGAAACAATAGCAAAAAATTTGATATATTCTCATGGTTTCTTCATTCTCTTCTATGGTTTCTTATCAAAATAATTATTTGACAGATGTTTTGACATTCCGCATCAAAATATCTTCGTAATTATCTGTCTAACAATGTCCGTAAAGCCAACAAACGGAGCTGTTTACACGCTAACACAAACATATACAAAGATTTCGCGAGAATTTTGTTTATTGTGGAAATTAAATATTAATTGGCATTTTGTGAAAAATTGAAGCAGATAAAGTAAAATTTCGTCAAGTTCATTCATACTGTCATGTGTGTTAATTGAAGTAAATTTTTTTTTTACAATTTAGACTGTTTTCACAATATTTTTTTAGTTATGAAATAAAAAATCAACATCGTCTTCCCCTTGTCCTAGTAGTGCTGGAGGCCCAAAGACCGGACAAGGTGCTAAAAAAAATCTTACATATTTTATAACAAAAAATAGTATAAAAAAATCTTTATAGAAAATAATTGTGTGTTTGTATACTACTAAACTAACTAACTAACCATCACGCCGTTTCCCTGCAGGGGTAGGCAGAGAGGATTGAACGCCACACTCTTCTATCCTGGCACACCACTTTTGCTTCGGCCACATTCATACATCTTCTCATACACGTTCTACGATTGTTGCGGCTTTTAACAGGGCCATCCTCAAATACTTGTAGTACCTGATCGTGCCAGGTCTTTCGCGGACGCCCTCTATTCCTGTTGCCTTCAACATTCGCCTCATATATTTTCTTAACCATCCTTTCCTCGTTCATACGTTCCACATGACCAAACCATCTCAGCACTCCTTTCTTTATTCTATCTACCACACTACAGCCAGCATTGCATCCACTTCTAATTTGTTCATTCCTCACTCTATCGACCAAAGATTTTCCACACAAGCGTCTTATTGACCGCATTTCCACCGCATTCAGTCTACTTTCATTCCTCTTTTGCCAATTCCAGGCTTCACTTCCATACATAAGGGTTGGCACTAGAACGCCATTATGTACCGCTAGTCTTGCTTCTTTTGACATATTCTTATTGGCCATAATTGCATTTAGTGCACCATTAACTTTGTTTCCCGCAGTTACTCTCCTTTCGATATCATTCTCAACCTTGCCGTCTCTACTAAACATACTTCCCAAATACACAAACTCGTTCACTTGTTCTAAGCATTCGTTGTTTATAATTACATCACACTTAGTCACTCTTTCGTCTCTCTCGAATACCATCACTTTCGATTTGCTGACATTCATCAAAAGTTCACTCTGCATGCATACATCGGACATCCTGGATACCAAGCACTGCAGATCAGCTTCACTGTTAGCCACTAATACTGCATCGTCTGCGTATAGCAGACAGGATATGGTGAGTCCGTCCATTTTCGCTCCAACTTCTAGATCCTTCAGTTCTTTCATACAATTATCCATATACAGGTTGAAAAGCCATGGTGACATTACGCATCCCTGTTTGACACCTTTTGTAATATCAAACCATGATGTGAATGTCCCATTAATTCTCACGCAAGCACTACTTCCTTCGTACAGGGATGCAATTGCCTGTATGAGTTTACTCTTCACCCCATATTCAGACAAAACCTTCCATAACTTTCGTCTTATCACTCTGTCATACGCTTTTTGGAGATCCACAAAGGCACAAAAAAGTTTTTGGTTCTTTGCCAAAAACTTTTCGGTCATCTGGCGCAGTGAGAAAATCTGGTCCATGCATCCTCTTCCACTCATGAAGGCTCCTTGTACATCCCACACTTTTTCTTTCGTTGTCAACCTCACTCTTTCTATCAAAATTCTCGCATACAGTTTGCCAACAGAGCTCAATAGGCTAATGGCCCGATAATTCGCGCAGTCCATTCGCGACCCTTTTCCTTTGTATAGAGGCATGATAACAGCTCTTCTCCAATCCTTAGGAGTGTAGCTGCCCTCTAAACATTGGTTGAAGAGTCTATGAAGCCACGTGAGTATTACTGGACCACCACCCTTAATGTACTCGGCAGCAACATTGTCATAACCCACAGCCTACTAGGATACTACTAGGATATAAAAATATCTAATTAATGTAAAGCTGATTTCCTTGTCATTTTTTAAAGATTAAATATAGCTAGTAGAAATTTAATACGCGTACATAAAAAAGTATGTCCCTTCTATTTTGTACTGGGATAACATTCATCAATTATAGCAATCTTGAATCTTCTTATCCCGAGAAT
The DNA here is from genome assembly GCA_016648135.1 of Agrypnia vestita. NCBI lineage: Eukaryota > Metazoa > Arthropoda > Insecta > Trichoptera > Phryganeidae > Agrypnia > Agrypnia vestita. Next base: position 25,537 of record JADDOH010017409.1, read on the forward strand.
AGGGCGGTATACGATGCTCGGCAATTTACCGTAATCTTCAAATCAGGGAATTTTTCATACCTACATCTTTAGAAGGTGTTCTAAGTTAGAACACCCTATGTTCTAACACAAAAACTTTTTTCAAGAAGAAAGGCAAAAAAACAAATTTACTCGTTACATAATTTCACGTTTTAGTTCGTACTCTGTGTACTACTAGTGAGTTTAAAACATTTTATAATAATATACATGCGGGGAGGAAAACACGCACGGCACCCAGATTTTATTGTTAATGGAAAAGGTTGTGATTTGTTTTCGGAAACAAACATTTTGAAGCGGAAATACTTATTACGATTTCGATTTTGTATATATATATATTTAATACGAAATAAATAAATGAAATTTCATTTATTTATTTCGTATTAAATAGTACGGGACTCGTTTCCTTAAATAAATGAAAAATATGTTTAATAATATATATACTCTATTTGCAGTTTAGCAAAGAATACTTCCATTGTTCGGAAATCGACTAGCGAGAAGACGTCAAAGCTTCGTTTGATATTCTCGTAAACAGTCGATTACTTCCCGAATAAAAATGGAATAATATAAATAAGTGAATTAATAATGCAAAGAGAAACATATAACTATCAAATATTGACGACTTGTTAAGTCGCTGGGATAGTGAAATTGGTAACACGCTGTGCGCGAAACACAGAGGTCCGTGGTTCGAATCCAGGTTCTAGCATTTAATTTTTCAGTTTTATTATTCGATATTTGTGTGCTTCTCTTTATTTCATTTATTTATTTCGTATTAAATATTACGGGACTCGTTTCCTTACTATTACTGTAATTCACGCAAGTATGGATGCTGGACCATTACGAGTAGACTTGTCGGATGCAAATTAAGCTTGTCTAATAACATCCTTGGAAGATGTCAGAAATACAGCCGACCTTGTGTTTTTGCATAAACTAGCAATTTCCAGGATTGATTGCCGGGAATCACTCCATTTATTTCCTTGAGAGAACTTGAACGGTTCAAACAGATTGATGGAAATTTCGAGTGTCCTCCATTATGCCCGTTTCCATGGATTGACTTATAAGTCTCAGAGATAAATATATATTCAAGAACACATTCATATTTGTGAAGTTGTAATTTTTCAGAACAAAGTTGTTTAAATGTATGTCCAAATAAAATGAATTATTCAATTAATTCTGGCGTCCATCTAGCGGTGGCATTGTAAAGTAATTTCAACTACCGTATCAAAAAGGTGGATTGCTCTATGGACAAAAATAAAAATTAATCAATTAATAAAAATAAGAACTACGTATAAGGTCGATATATTCACAGAAACATAGAGGGTTGCTATAGCTTAGAGCTCAGAGCACCGGCCCCGGAAAGGGTTGACTGGGTTCGAATCCCAGTAGTTACCTAATATTTTTTCGTGAATTAGATTTTTCTAATTGATTAATTAATTTGACTCAGAAATTAAGTTGAGATAAATCTCAGTACCGTGTGTGTTTATATTTTGATCTGGAGAGAAACGCATAGATCATCCCTTGAGATTGGTAGGACCGACGCATATAGCGTTTGAGCTGTCACATTATCCCAATCCTACCATCAAGAATTTATTCTGAACTACAACTATTTATTCTGAAAAGTTAGACAAACAATGTCACTTTAAAAAATGCTTCGTAAATGAAATATATGTTTGTAATTGGAATTGTAAAGTAAAATATATAAATAAAAAATTGAATACAAAGATAAGGTTAATAAAATGTATCCTATGTTCAAAATTGTCGAGTTTTGATTTCGCGTCGAAACTGAATATAAACCAAAACATGATATTCTGGCCCAATCTGGCCAAACCGAAACTGAATTATATAATTAATTATTTTTTGTGTCTCGATAATGTAATTGTAACGTTAGTTGTCAAAATAGGTAATTAAATTAAATGAGCAAAATATGTATAAAATTAAAATATTAATATACTAAATTTGAATAAACTAGCCACACGTTTACAGCTACATCAACGGGTTGGTAATAAATAATAATAATACAAAACCCAATTAAATTATACAAATATTATATAACATTTTGTATTATTTTAGCACAACAATTTATATTTTAAACACTTATTAATGTACTTACAGAGTTGGTCAAAATGTGTATCGAGAATATTAAAGGCCATCTCAATATAACCTTTCCATTAAAATAAAATTATTACCCCATTAATTATACTCGCCCTTATACACTTCATGGTAATGGTTTAAGAATGGCTGAAGCAATCATAAATGCTAAAATCTGTAATTTATAGCTGTGCTTAAAATATGTGGCAAGTTTTTAAAGTTTTCGACCTGGCAGTGAATGACTGGTGATACGAGAAATCTTTAGTTTAATAGTAAAATGTGTAATATCTATACACAATTCACATGTAGGTTAAAGTTAATTAAGGCGATCGTCTAGCAGAGTGAGCAAATTTCACAATTTTTTCTCATATCTTCTCTTGCGTTTTTTATCTCATTTTAAAATGTTCATCAGGTTACATATATTTTAATTACGAATATCTTATTAAAATGTCACAAATTAAATTGTATAATTGATTAATAAATTACCAAAACTTCGACGTTTCAAAAATGAAGAAAATTGCTCCACTTTGTGGGCCTTTTATGACTGAATGGCCTGTTGAGATGTCCTTTTTATTCAATAATATTACAAAGTAAACGTTTATCTTAAATTTATTACAATTATTGCAAAATCTGTTAGTTTGTTCACATGCAATTTATGTTTTTAATAACACTGTTTTTTAAATTATTTTTATTTTTGTCTGTTTTTTTCTATCCTTTTTAGAAAGTTTATAACTTTTTTCTTTAATAAAAAGGAATTCACGTTATTATTTTAAAATTAATACAAAAAATTATTCTCGTTTTCAGATTTCAGCTATTTAATCAAAGCACTGCGTCATAAATACGTTGCGTCTTGATTAAATATCTAAAATCAGGAATATCGACAAAGATTTTGATTCTTTTTTGTTTTTATTATAAAATTATAGTATCTATTCTTTTGACTATTGAAGTAAAAAAGTTGTCAACCATGTAAAAAGAGTTGAAAAAAACCTAAAAAAAATAAAATATTTTTAAAAAACAGTATTATTTAAAACATAAATTGCATGTAAACGTATTAACAGATTTTGCTATAATTGTAATAAATTGAAGATAATTGTTTACTTTGTGATATTATTGAATAAAAAATACATCTCAACAGGCCGTTCAGTCATAAAAGACCCACAAAGTGGAACAAATTTCTTCATTTTTAAAACATCGAAGGTTTGGTAATTTATTAATCAATTATATAATTTAGTTTGTGATATTTTAATAAAATATTCGTATTTAAAATATATGTAACCTGATGAATAAATTTTAAAATGAGATATTTCCCTACAAAAATATGATGAAAAACGCAAGAGAAGATATGAGAAAAAATGATGAAATTTGCTCATTCTGCTAGACGATCGCCTTAACTTCATACCCTCAAAATGCTGATGAAAACCTTCAATATTGGTAAAACCTTTAATACATTTGAAAATCAGACGTGATCTGTGAGAGCGGTTCTGTTCCGTCCGGTTTATTTTTTCAAATTAATACTGGGGCATGGTTACTCGCGCTGTGCGTACTACAAATATAAAGGTTGGGGATTAATTAACATTCCGGTGCCAGGGATTTATTCCGGATTGGAGTATTTCTTTATACAGGGTGTCTCACAGCCAGTAACAAAAATTTTATAGGTGGATTCCTGCCTTGATAGTCAAAAATGTTCAAGCGACCATGACCTAAGTTTTTATATTTCTGCATGATTCTAAGAAACAATTCTATTCAAACACCAATGACAAGTAATACGTATAAGGATGAGGATTAAAAAAGATTCTTTTTATTTCCATATGTGTGATTACGGAGTTCTACAAACTTATCTTTCAAACAATAAGTCAAATAAAATGATATAAACGTTGTGAAAAGCTCCATTTTAATTTTAATTTTTAATCATTTTATTCGACTTGTATAAAAGCGAATGAATAAACTTATAATACTGTGATGATATTTCAAATTTTTGCAAAAAATAGGTCGAAAATATTGAAAAAAATGAAAACTTTGATATTGAATATCTCCATAATTATTGATATTTGGTCATACTTTTTATATTTGGTTGCTTGAACATTTTCAACTCATTATTATGAGACATCCTGTCTAGTGTAGGCCTCCTCAAGAGTTTTCCTCCATTAATCTCTGAAATGTTCGGTCATTCTCTCCTTTTGGTCCAACCACCACCGATTTCATACTTTTTTAAACTGTGAACCTCATTCATACAATATAAATAATTGTAGCATATATGCCCAAATTAACTATCTAAAATAGGCCCAATATGCTAACTCATTAGTTTCCTAACATATACGTTCAGTGGAGATTCGTTTTTCTTAGTCAGTGTCCAGGCGTCAGATGTAAGATTCATGTCACAGGAGTCCTCTTTCTGTAGCCCATAAGGACTTTAAGGATTGCCTTTAAGGACTTTATTTGGAATATTGTTTTCATATTTTTTCTGGATATAGAAGGAACACAGTTATATTTGTATGTGTTTGGAGTTTTAAAATTTTATTTTATTTATGAATTTAGCTGTATTCGATAATGCTCGTATGAAAAAATAACTCTCAACCCTGGCTTATATATAAAGGGTGTCTCGTAGCTAGAAGCAAAAAAATTGAAGGAATCTTCTTCATTTAATTTTGCATAGAAAACATTCCTCACTCTTTGGGTAAAATGTCACCGGTTACGGAGATAAGCGACATCAAAGTCTGCATTTTTTTCAATATTTCTGACTTATTTTTATAAATGTTGGACTATCACTACAGTAAACTTATATGGAATAGTTACAATTTATTTGCTTTAATACAAGTCAAATATAAATTGCTTTCAGTATTTTACAAAAAATATGCCAGAAATATAGAAAAAAATTCAAACTTTAATGTCGCTTATCTTCGTAGCTGTGGACATTTCACCCAAAGCGTAAAAAATATTTTCAATTCTAAATTGAATGAAGAAGACTGCCCTGAAGTTTTTGTAATAAATAAATAAATAAATACTTCCGCCTTTGGAGCTGACGTCATAATATGATAGAAGCGATGATAATTGCGAATTCACATTTTATAAATTTTTACAATTTCCTTATCTGGCCACTGCTCGGGATTGAATTGAATGCGGGAACTAACTGCCCTCCCAATAACGTTAATAAAAGTGATATTTCAAACAAACTTCGTTTCGTGTACGGCATCACCTGAATTGTATATCTTAAATAAATGAATGTGCGGTTAGTGTTACGAAAAGCCATTAATAACTCATTACAGTAAAGTAAATATCTGTTCATCTTTTCCAAGTAACAAATTAGATCAAAGAATCAACGCAGTTTGAATTTACTGTGTTGTAAGTACCAACTTCCGAGAGATGTTTTGAGAACCGTTCTGTATAGTTATGAACGATGAAAAATAAAGTGATGTCGAACTACAGCAAAGTTTTGATTTGAAGTTGGCAGTGATATGGTGCTATAAGATTAAAAACACCTGTTTCAAAATGACTTATTATTTCTTATTAACAGATTTTACTTATTATACCCAGTTATATTTATTAGTTAGATTATTAATTAAATATTTATTAATTAAATCTATCATTTGGCCCCTTAAGTTCAGTGGTGTCTATTATGAACATCCTTTCTTACACTCAAAATACATAATTTCTATGTAACAAGGTCCATCACTAACGCTACCAGGTGGTGATGTTTATACGCTAACAAAACCACATTACGATAATAATCAGTGAAAGTTAAATTTAGATATTTTGTGAAAAATTGAAGAGAATAGATATGTAGAATTTCAGCGATAAGAGATATATGTATGTGCGGTAATGTTCCCTACCTCTCCAAGACTCCAACCACAAAAGTTGGTCTCTTTTTGAAGAGGTACAGAGATAAAATTTATGTTTTTATTTATAGTTTTAATATACTAGAGAAAAAATGTCATTATCTTGTTCGTTCCAGCTCTGAAAAAGACTGATAAATGTCTACGCGACTTTCAAATTTCTTCCCGGATCCAAACTGGAATAACTACCGCCGACAAATTGATAAAAACCACAACGATTTACCTCAACTTTGCCGGATGAAATAACTGGTTCGTTTATCGTCCGAAATGATTCTTACATTTTTCAATTGTTCCGGAGATTTACAAAAAGAGAACTGGCGATGTCGTCATTAGAAAAATATTCATATTAAATAAAACCCGAATGGTATTTGATTTACACGGCCAAAAGGAAATTTTTTCGAAATAGCAAACAAAAGGAATAAAGATCAAATAACTGGCACGAAGCTACGTACTATCTGGATAACTTGATTCTAAAAAATGCTCTGATTAACCTAATCTAAAAATGCTCCCGCTTTTCCGAAAATCTTCCCTTTTATACCTTTTAGACATTTATTTTTTCAAAACAAAATATAAAATTACATATATCATATGTGTTCCAAACATTTCTTCATAAAAATTTTCAATAATTAAAATTTATATTGGAGAGTTATTACTCACATAAAATAATAAAGAAAAACATAATTTTATTAAATAAATAAACAAGTAGGTACATAATATAAAAATACTATCAATTTGGAAGACATTTTCATTATGTACAGCATTTGCTAAATTATTTGTAAAATATTGACGTTTTATAAATCCGCTTAAGAATGAAATATTTTGGCAGAAACTAAACAGTTCGCAATATTAAATACATAAAAAACAAAAACTGTGTAAAACAATTTGCTTACGTTTAAGATTAATTTCGCAATATTTTTGTTGTTGTGAATGTTAAATCTTTATTTCGTAAAGAATTGAAGCAAAGTAAGAGGAATTTCAGTAATTACAGAGCATAGGTCATTTGTGGGGTATAAAAGCAAAGACAGCAATATGCAAATAAATTTGAATGCAGTCTTGTAGGATTACTAATTTATAATGTACTGAATTCGAAATTTTATAGGAAACATAGTCTATAAAATAGGATACATGATCTTGGAAGGAATAGATACATAAAATCTAGAATTCAGTACACTTTAAATTAATAATCCTCGGTGACGCTATCCAAAACATTTTTGAAATTACGAATATTATGAGTTTGTCAAAATTTTCCAAAGAACACAGTACTGGATTTTTATCTCAGGGATCCCCATTTTTTGTATATTGCTGCCTTTGTTTTTACATCCCATATTTGAACCACTGGGATATAAAAATAACTAATTAATGAAAAGCAGAAATTGAAACATCAAAAGATTGTCATTTTTTATATTATAGTTATAGCTACTGTGTACATAATTGTCAAGGTTTCACTGTGTGCTCTGCTCCATACATAATTTTCAATAAATTGTCTTTTCGTGTTTCTTTTTATTCTTAGACACAATGCATACCTCTGAAATGTAATTGAGGGAAAAACAGACATGAAGGCCTAGACAAAAATACATCCACCAAATAATGAGAATGGCGAGCACGACGCCTACAGACGACTGGCGTCTAGATGGCGTCCAGGGTATACATGCATGACGAGCATTACACCAACAGGAATACAGTACTTAACTATGAAAGTACATTTTTGTACATGGGCCTTAGTCGTTTTATCCGTAAATAAATTATATTTGAAAAAACACGCTAAGCTCAACCGTTGGTCCTCAAGATACACTATAGTAGGTTTAAAATTAGAACAGTGTCGATAAGTTCAATTTTCTGCACATATAAAAAACGCAAAGTTACCGTTTGAATGTTTGTCGATAGCTGTCTCTTTATTGGCGATCTCGGAGGACACGAACGTTGGATGAAAATAATAATAAAACTGAAAATAGGTTTTTATCTAATTTAAATTTTTGAAATAGTACACGTCTTCTGTACCGATTGTTACTGCTAAGCCATCCTTTGATTCCTTTGAACCTAGCCTAATCTTATTTATCTTCTATATTAATACCGTGAAAATAATAAGGCAATACAATGTCTTTTTTTATATTGATACATTTTTGTCCTTTCTCACAGTTAAAATTTTATAAATGTTTTTCACTTTTCTTTAAAGCAACCATTAATTAAAATAAGTGAAAATGGTTTAATATGGTAGCAATTTTATATTTCACTCATTATCCTTTCGTTGAAGTAACAATGAATCTTTAATATAGCGATTCTCTGTGTTCTATGTCGCAAATTTACTGAAAAAATATTTAATTTCCTATTTTACAGATTTCCACAAGTTAGATTATGTTGTATCCTCTTAAATTTTTAGAAAGCTAGATTGTTTGATACAATTAATTGTGGCAACAAATTATAAAATTACCCCTTATTTTTAGCAAAATTTAAAACTCGAAATTCACTCTATGGTGCATAGACTCGTCAGTATTCTTATTAAGTAAAAAAGCATATACAGACGAAATAGAAATTATCAAAAAAATTGCAACTACTAACGGCTATAGAATAAATGACATAGAGAAAATGATTAGAAATAAAAAATACAAAAATAAAATTAATCTTATACACCCTAATCAGAAATATAATAATAATAAATATGCATGCATAGAATTTTTCGAATAACAATATAGGAACAAACCTCAAAAACTCTAAAAGCAAAACACTTAAATTAGAAAACAGTGGCATATACAAATTAACATGTAATCATAAAGATTGCAATGCCACATATATAGGACAAACGGGAAGATCTTTTTTAACTAGATTCGCGGAACACATGCGCTGCTATAAAAATAAAAATTTAGAGTCAAAATTTGCGGCCTATTTATTAAATGAAAACCACGTCCCGCTAGGTGATAACGAGCCAAAACCTTTACATATAAAAACAAAAGGTTTTAGGATGAATTTACTTGAGCAACTAGAAATAAATAAATATAAAAAGGATCCAAATATTAAACTTTTAAATAATCAACGAAAAATGATCTTCTCTCCACTTCTCAATATCTTTAAAAAACCCGAAATCATGGACGTAAATTAAAATAATATTTATAAATAACACTTGCAGAAAACGTGGAATTTTGATAATTAAGCTTAACGTTAACCGAGGCACCTTTAATGATAAGTGCCCGGAAAAAAACATTAATATAAGGCTTCACCACAAATATCTATTACTCTAAAGGGGAAGGGGTAACTTAAAATTTTATAAATAAATCGTTTGTAACTGGTATATCCACTGTTTGATAATGGCCTTACAAGCCGAAACAGCTGTAACACCTAAAAATAGTTAACCCGTAGAACTTAATAATAATATTTATTAAAATTTAATTTATTTTAAATTTCGCTAAAAATAAATATGGAGTTCTACAAATTAAACTCAAAAACCATATATAAAAATTACATTTAATTTAGAAAATATCATATGATTTAGCGTCTTTTTTTGTTAAAATAATATTCCTCTACTTCCTGGGCCGCATTCTATCGAAGGTTGGCGACCAAGTAGCATGCTGATTGATCATCCATATTGTGCTCGATGTACAAAATCAACGGCATTTTAAATATTTATTTCTGTCTCTTTATAAATCTTGCAAAACTGCAAATTATGCAATTTGTGTGCAAGAAAACATCCCAGAACGCTTTACATTTTAAAGAATACCTACATCATTAGGAATTCTTGTTAAGAATACAATATTACGTACATTATTAAGAAAACATTGCATTATAGCTATCACCATATATCAAAGGTCATTGAAATATTTCATTAAAATTAGTTCTATTTTGTTTTTAATCCCTTTCTTTTAACTCGTAGCGTCTGCTTGTTGGCTTGTCGCTTGTCTGCCGAAAAAACTTTGGATCGATTTTAAAGTTTTTTCCAGTGATCCAATCAAGCTAAAACTTTGCAGGCAGACTCGTGGCGACGATAAAAATGATCTAACAAATTTTAGTTTAAATTTTTAAAATTATTACAATATAACGGTTTTTATTACTCCCTTTCGTAGAGTCGCCCGACTCGAGCCCGACGCGTGGAGTAAGCGCGAAACCTGTTTCAACTAGTAAATGAGAAAGGGAGTATAATAAAAACTTGTTTTTTATGGGTTAGTTTTTTTTCTGATTCATTTTATAGTTTGTCCTGTAGTTCTTAAATAGTTTAGGAATTACGCACTATTTAGATCGGTCTCCGTAAAGGTTGTTTGTTTTTTGTATTGCTAGTTTCTTATTTGTTATTTGTCGTGTTGCGTATGTGTGTTATATTTGTGTTTTAAATCTGTTCTTTGCGTATTCTTCTAATATCAGTTTGTAATAAAGTTGTTTTTGTGTCGGTAAGATTTTATACATTTTAAATAGCTTGTCAGGCTAGTCGTTACATACTTCTTTTATTTTTATTTGCGATAGTTTTAATTATTCTTATTCTTAGTTGTTTTACTTTGTTTAAATATGTTAGAAACGTTAGTCCAAATCTGTTTAAGCCGCAGTAAATAAATAGTTTTACACAAACGTCTCTGGTGCCTTCTGTCTTTCCTTTGAGTTGTAAGACATATTTCTCGTTGCAGAGAATGTGTCCGAAATATTTCAATATGTCAACGTGAAGACCATTAGCATGCGTTAGTTTAGCCACTTCTTAAATGCTTATAGCATTTTAACATTACCTTTATCCACACCGCGGCTTTGTAGAGTAAAACGGAGATGGCATTAAACAAAATTAAGAATAACCGTTGTTATCGATCATGGCGTAAGTAAAACTACTACGCTGCTGTTGACCCAGCGTGTTATGATGCTAAAGTTCGAGAACCCTCTACAAAGTCAACAAATACGAACAGTCCATTAAGGAACAAAACTGATTACTTAATACTCTCTCTTAGGCCCCTTAGAGTTACATTGTTCTCTTTATTTCTATATATTTCGCTGACCGAGGAGATTTAGTTTTCTTAATTGTTATTAGGTAATATTTTAAGTATTTAATATTGTAAATACACACAATTCTCTGCTTACATGATAGATTGGTTTCCAAAATAACTGTACAAATGAAAATTCTTTAAAAGACAGTGCATTCGAAAAAATATAGCAATGGTTCCAGATGTGAAAAACCTATTCTAATAAGTATTTCTCAATCAAATCTTATTGATTGAAACTGTATATAATTTAAATACATACGAATTTTTTTTGTTTTATACATTGATGTATGCATCAATATTTAATATTAATATTTATTATATAAAATAAAATATATAACCTAAAGATAATCGAACATCATAAATAGTTCAAAACGCCAGAAATAAACATAGACATTCATTTTCATCAAGATTCTTAAAGATAATATAATTTTTTTTTGTTAAATCAAACACTGATTCAAAAATACTGCAACAGGCTTCGCCAAACACAAAACAAGGAATACGCAGTGTAAGAGAATGATATTTTTTTAACCAATGTTAAATCGAAATCATGTAAAAAAAAAGGTTAAAAATGAAATGTGTACTGGGGCCTTTACGGGTACTGGTCGTTTAAAAATATAGATGAGTTGAAATGTTAATCAGATCAGATCAGACACAAAAATATAATGTCTTTACCATTTACAACATTCATATTATTTATGAAAATATAGAAATTTTAAAAAAGTACATTGACACGTGATTTTTATATCTCATAAAAAGTAAAAGTACCTAAAGTTAAACTCCTCCAAAAAACAGACTCTTGAGTCTATAGAAAGTTGAAGATTAAAAAGTACACATATACATATATGTATTTAATGGCAGTCTAACACTAGAGTGGTAATTAACTTAATGATAACTTAATAACTTGAATAAATAATATGGATATTCATTTCAGGATCTTTTCAAAATCTTCAGTAAACTTAAGTGAACTTAACAAAACGTCAGTTAACTTAAATTGAGTATAAAATCTTCAGCAAGCTTAAGTTAACTTAATTTAACATAAAATAAGTTAACTTAAATTCAATTAATTTAACTTAAGCTTGCTGAAGTCTCAATTTAAGTTAACTGACGTTTTGTTAAGTTCACTTAAGTTTACTGAAGATTTTGAAGAGATCCAGAAATGAATATTTCATATTTTTAAGATGACAGTTGGCCGTATTTTTATGAATAATATTTTTTATAAATCAATAAAAATATCTTTTGAACTTTTAATATTTTTCGAATACCAATAGATAATTTTTTTAAATATAAATATTGACACGATATGTGTGTTACATCAATATTCTTACTATTTTCAAGCTAAGCTATGTGTTTTTTGTATGAATGTATTACTATGCTGGTCTCCTGGAACTCTTCCACCGACCACTGGATCGCTAATCGAGTATCTTAACCACTAGCCCAACTAGCTACTTAAACTTTGACTATGATTGCAAGTTAAATAATACTTCAGTGATAAAATCCTCGTCGCAATATTTCTTATCGACGTTCAATATTTTTGCACATGGAGATTAATGTAGTAGGTATTAATTTAATTGGGAAGTTTAACTTTTAATTTGATATATCCTTATCTCCTTTCTGTTCTCAAATCTTATTGATGAATGAGATTACATATTAATCATAGGTCAAGAATGATTAAGATAATTAATTATACGTTTAAAGTTTTCATCTAGTAGCTTAAAGCATAAAGCGTGTGCTTAAAAGTCACAAAAGTTCTAACACACTGATATATTAAAAACGGTAAAGCGAAAAGTCGTAATAAAGTTAAATTCGGTAGCTTAAAGTCTCTAGCTTTGGGCTTTACGTGAAACTTATATTATATTGTTTATTAAACTTTATAGTTAGGTATTTAGGTAGGTTAGGTAGGCTCCAGTTGCGTTACAGTCTATGAATACTTTATTATCGCTGGGTAAAACTTATTTATAGAAGTCGCCCTGGTTTATTTCGCCACTTAGGTACTACGCTCGATTATTTCGCTTTATTTATCGCTCTGATTACCTCACGATTGGCCTCCCTGGCCGTCGTCCGCGGCTCGCAGCCGATTTCATACTGAACGAACTGTCAAAACACGACGACTGCGCGGCGTCCTAGATCCGCGCTATTTGTATCCAAATGCTGGTATTTTCGAACTTTCTAGATTATCCTAGTGTTTTGGAGAAGGTTCTCGTCGCTTTTCGATTATTCTAGGCGTTTTTCGATTATTGCTATAGGCCGTTCTCGATCCTTCGATTGTGATATATTACAAGGGATTCTGTAGGCAATCTATTTTGCCATTCCGCTACAATATCATTTGAGTCCTTTTTATATTTACACGTTTGTGGTGAGCAGAAAATTTATGTGTAGGGATAATGTGCTTTTTTGTTTTTTTTTTCTGAACATTAAAATCGTTCTCTTAATCTGTTTTTCATGTTCAACGTGTTTCATTACCGCAATATAACGCGGTTTACTTATGATTTTTTTTCTGGGTTATGATGGAACGAAATAAATATTCTTCCTTGGGCAGTGCTTTTAGCTGAAATAAAATTAATAAATTTAGTGCCTTGGAAGCTTGTGATTTTCTGAATATCCTTGACCCGTTTTGCTGCCAAAATGCGTAAAGGATTTTGGTAAGCGTTGCTTTATTTTAGGTAAGCCTTGTAGTACTCAGGATTTAATAGTCCTTCTTGCGAGTTTAAGTGCTTACGGGTTACAATGGAAAGGTTGGCGGGGTATTACTAACTATTATCGGCGAGTAATGTAATTGTTAGCGATAATAAAACGTGAGTATTATTTACACTATGGGACCTTTAATCACTTATCAAGAAGAGTATAAAAAATGAAAAGAAAAACTTTTATAAATTAAAACAATTTTCCCCACTAATCTATCATTTAATCTAGTTTTTCTTAATGACTTATTACGCAATTATTTTAACGCACGTATAATGTTAGAAATGCGTCCCATACTTTAAAACAGATACATAATTTTTGCATATTTAACGTAGCTTTGCAAGATGTTCATAAAAATTACTAAACATAAAAAGGAAATAATTAGTTAGCAACGGCATTGAAGTCAGTAATTCGAAATAATTCGTTATTATCTAGAATTTCTACAAAAGTCGAAATTTTTAATATTCCAATCAAAATTAATGTTACATGTCGTGGCTAGGGAGGAATGAATGAAAAAACTGGAAACAAATTAGCGATTTATTAATTAATGATCAATTAATTATTCAGTATGCAAAGTCACTTAAAATCAATTAAACGTGAGGCTATTCTTTAAATTACACTATTTTGCAGTGTATCACTCGTAAATGAACACTAAATTATCGCTGTATTTATTTACATATATGTATGTATACATATGTATATAACGTATTTAACATTCATCAAAAAATTCCGTTCTCAATTCTTGCTCGTAGTATTTATCGCTTATTTATGTCGCCAATTAGTTATTTCGCTCGATTACTCGCTTTATTTATTGCTTCTCAATTCACGACTGGTCACATTGGGGGTCGTCTAGCGGCTCGCGCGCACTTTGCACTGAATGGACTTGTCTAACACGAAAACTCTGCATGCGGCCTAGATCCGTACTATTTATATCCTAAAACTGGATTAACGAACCTCCTAGATTATTGTAGTGTTTAGGAGCAGGTCCTCGACTTCTAGTCTTCTAGGCTTTTCTAGGTATTTGTAGACGTTTCGCGAAGGTTGTAGATAATTGTGGATCTCTGTAGACCGTTTTCGATGTTTCGATATTGTTGTGACGTATCGCAAAGAATTCGGACAGTGACATGATAATAATGTCACGGAATTGCAAACAATTCATTTTGTTTGCCATTCCGTGATATTATTATTATATTATTCAGTTTAATACATCAGAACGTTATGTCATATGATTTTTCAAAATATGTTGATACACAAACTTGTGTTTCAATTTGCTGACTGCTCGCATCTACACCTGAGCCATATTGAACGATAAAAAAAGCGATATAGAGGTACATATGTAGATATACACATCAGCCCTGATGATGGACCCTGCAATGGGATTCGAAACGTCGGCCAGAAAGACATAGAAATCGGAATATAGTTTAAGAAAAGAATAGAGTTTAAGATATAAAAATTACTAGTTATTATAAAAATTTCTTAACATTGCGTATAATTATGCAATATTCATCACAAACCGAAGATTTATTATTTATCTATATAGATATATCGTACTACCTCTGCAAATAAAGCATTTTTATTAGAAAGTTCAGGTGGCGATATTTTATTTTATACTATAATGTACTCTATGGTTTCAAGGCCCATTCAGAGCTTTCCAGCACTCCACTCGGAGACAGGAACATGGAGCGCCTTCAAATATATTCATACACTTGCTTCACCCTAATTTGGTTTTTTATTTTGTGAAAATACAATGTACGTTTATTTTATAATAGTAATTGCATATTATTCCGCGTCACCCATCGGGCCTGTGATGAAATGGAGAACGCGTATGGCTATGCATCAGAAGAGTTCTGGTTCAAATCACGTATTAATTTGTACACTGTTTCTGCGGCACTTACCTAACCTAACCTAACCTCGTAATATTGAGTCAAAAATTTTTCATTTCAATACCGTATTTTCTCGAATTTTTAAGCACCAGCCGCCGCAGTTCGTGTCGACTTCGACATCGTAGATCCTTTTTTTGGTTATCACGTAAAAGAGAAAGGCATTGAATCATTTAATTAGTGTATATTATAGATATCTCACAGAGACGAAACTGTATTAATTATGGGAAAGTAGGTATAGAAGTCATTTGGGTGTAACAGGACTTATGACCTGTCTTTTTATGGTTGGCTTAAGTGATCACTTTACACAATTGTAACATTCGCCATTTCCACCCATGATAGAATATACCATGCTTATTCATTTTTTGGAAGTTGTATGTATGTTCAAATTGCGTGAAAAGCTTTCATATATGAGTGGTAAGCG
>JADDOH010017412.1:0-30258 GCA_016648135.1 Agrypnia vestita
GAAGAAATCTGGCTGGCGACCTTTTTTTTCAGGTCGCCAAATGTTACTTTGGAGAAAATACCCTCATTTATCTTAAATATTTTTCTCGTTGATCTTTTTTTTTTTAGCTCGCCAAATTTTTATTTGGGAAAAAATACTTCACTTCATTTAAAAATTTACTTCACTAGTACTACAATTACTTTATTTCATTACTTCACTTCATTAATATTACAATTACTTCATTACTTCACTTCAATTACTTCACTTCATTTCGTAGTACTACAATTACTTCACTTCAAGTAGTTTTTACTACAATTGTAGTATACACTTTGTAGTCTTCAAACTGATGAACGTGTGTGTTTTGTAGTCTTCATTTTGAATTGTAGTTTTTCCCTTCGCTAATAAGTATACTAGAGACAAATGGAATATTCTCATTCCAATGAATAGTGGCTCCAATCAAGTTCCAGTTTTTTAGACTTTGTCTACTAATAAATAAAGGATTAATTAATTTTAAGTGGTTCATTTCGTTCCTCAACACCGCTACATGTAAAAATAGAGAAATAGATGTCAAATCTGGAGATAATACATATTCTACCAATGTATTATAAAAAAATTACCTTTAATCCCATTTATTACTGTTAAAAAATTAAATCATCCCTCAAAAGATATGAGATTTTTAACAATAATGCTAACCGTGTCTTTCTGAGATGAGATTTTTAACACCAACCTAGCGATGAACGGAAATAAATGTGTAAGGGATGAATTCTCGTAGGGTGAACACAATGGGGGTGGAGAAGAATGGTGTATGACTTGAACAATTTGGTTTTCAAAATATGTTTTTGTTATTCCGAAGATGGTCCAACACGGTAATTACCTTAATGCGTCGACTGATTTATATTACAGATGGGCCTCATTTCTGATCGAGGAGGTAAAGAATTTTTTTTTAGTTTAGGTACATTCAATAATTTTTTTTATTTTTTTTACGTAAAAATAACAGCATATTAACATATTAACAAATATAAAATAATGGATTTTAAAATTGCCAATTATAAATTTTCCATAGTTTTTTAGAACAAGTGTGACTTAGTAAAATATTAAAAAATATATATTTTAACAGCGAGTGGAGAGGATGGGGAATGTGGGACGGGAATAGAAGAGAAGATAATTATATGAAAACAGGATTATATCTAATGTTTCAAATTTTTATTTGTGTCGTAGGAAGATATTTCACGGATGTGAGCTCAATAGTCAACATAGTCAAAAAATAGGTGCACAGTATTATTTATTTTTATTTAATACACTGTTTATTATAATGTAATTTGTTATGTTAAATATGGCAAAGGTATGGAAAATATGGCAAGAGCAATTCATTCCAACACTAGTGGATTGTAAAAATTACTTCAACATCTTTTGGATAGGGGATGTTTTGAAAAGTTACAATTTGACCGCTAAAACCGTTTTAACTGTTTTGAATGGCACCTAGTTCCCCCATTGTTATTAAACAGTTGGTCGCTGATTTTTCACATGTACCTACATAAATTAGGTCTAACAAAACATATCAAAAAATCACATTTCCCCTTATTGTTTTACTAATTATGATACCTAACCATTTTATTAAGTTTTATTTCAACTCTTTTATAACACCAGTAAGTGAACATTAGTTTTTCTTCCGAAGACTAGAAAATTCATCCGTTATTTGATAATATAAAAGTAGATAACCTTGTTTCATGCTGTATTTTGTTTTCTATTCAAAGTATACGTGTAGGAGAATTGTACACATTGATTGAAAATCTTTTAATCCTATGTCCATTTTGCTTTAAAAAAATACACATTTCAAAAATGTCTTAATGTAATATTCAATTCCTGATAATTTATCTTATATAAGCATTGCACGTGTAATTACTGATAATTTAAATAAACGTTGTATAAAATTTAATCCTATTATATTTCAACGTCCAATTGTGCCCCTAAATCGGTCCAAATCTACCTCTTAGGCGTTCTAATATACTCCCCTGTGGGGCACATTTAGACGAAATATAGACTTTCATTAGAATGTCTATCATAACTTCTCTTGTAATATTTTATTTACATAGTAACAAAAGACTATGCTAGGTTGATAATGTCGCCTTAAATATCCATTTGTAGATTATTGAAAATCAAATGGGATAATTCGATATTATGCATACGTCATACATTTTTTGTGCAAATCTGCCCCTCTCTCTCCTACTGTATACCTAATTAAAGTTTATGGTATGCATTTATCCGCTTAAAATTGCAGGCTTGATGGCTAAAATAAGTATTTATTGCGGGATTAATGAAAAATACTGAAGTAAGAAGTAATCCTCATTTTCCGACTTCAAGTGAAACTAACCCAATATTATAATTTACGAAAGAATTAAATTCCACACGTCCGGTGCGATTAGATTGGCCCCAGTTAAAGTTGCAACCAGCTTATCCCAATTACCTGCAGATCCTTAATGAAACAGAGTAAAAAGTTAACTGTGAGAGAAGTTGGTTAACTTGCGCAATGTTTTGTTGGGTGGGATCGTGCCTAGACTCGGTATCAGCCTGGCTCTTCTCCAGGGTAGTTTTTTCACGTTTGGGCCTGTTATTAAGGTGTCGAGAGAGAAAATAAATATTTTTTTAAGAGAAGAAGAAACGAAAGTTGATTAACGTCTCGATTTTGCTCAACATAAAAATATTTCTTTTTACACCACACCATAAAATGAATACTTTTTGTAACACAATAAAATTATTATTCTTTTATTTTTTCAATTGATTCAGCAACATTGTAGATTGACATTTTTGATTGTATATTGATTGTATTATCTGTTTGTATCTAATTATATATTTTTTTTTATTAATTACACCGACATGTTTCGGAAAAACATCGTCAGGGTGTTTTACAAATGTCGAAATAACAAAATAAATAATGTCTAAGGTTTTTTGTTTTTCTAAATTATTTGAAAAATTATTTTTAATATAATTGCTGAAGTTGATTACTCACAATTATTGAAAATATTTTTAGAATTGGGCTTGTTAAATTTTATTAATTATTAATAATATTTTGATTACTATCACATGCTTTCCGTATTTCTAATGATTCTAAATTAAATAATTTTGGTCTGAAATTGAAAAACAGGCCAAGTGGCCTAATTACAAAAGCAAAACACATCATAAAACACCCAGGCTTGAATAAATTACATAGATTAATTGTGACCTCGCCGGGAATCAAACCCAAAACCCTCGATGTGAAAAACCAGTCTCATACCCACGATTTTTATATTTTTTTAATGAATTTATTTTTTTACGTAAATTTTTAAAATATTTTTTTATACAAATAAATACTTATTCCTTAAGAACCACGTAAAAGTACCATTTTTTACAGTTTACAGCTATTCTTATATTATTACTGCTTCTGCGTATGATTCAATCAATTCGATTTTTGTTATCGTTGTTGTTGCTACCAGTCCATATTACTTATTTATATTTACAATTGCCCTATACCCGTGAAAGCGCCCTCCTTCTAGCCGTGTAACTTTGTATTTTTTAGTCGTGAATTCGAATGAAATTACGAAAGTTACGGACAGACAGATAAGTACGTTTGATATTATATTTTTATTGTAAAACGTTTTGTACCTTAGGTTTAAATACACAATTACACGTATTCTATTGCAAGTTCACTTTAGTAAAACTAACAATACTGCCAAAGGAGAAGCCATTCAAATCTGAGTTTTCGAGAGAGAACAAATTAATGAGACTTTTATTATAATATAAATAAATTCAAATGAATTTTAAATAAAGTTGTAACGAGTTCACCAACGAATAAAGGTCACCATTCGGTATCTATGACACGAACTTGAACCTCAGAGTGCTTCTGAAACGGTTATGGGGACCAATAAACGTTAACCTTTTTGTTTTCCAAATAGGTTCCCGTTCCCGTTCAGCCGATATCCGTTCCTGACAAGTTCAATGCTAATCCTGTTGGGATACGGTGGTGTATCTTCGTATTGTTTCATACAGAGTTACCGGAAATAGTTGAGAGGATTGTTTCAAATCTTTCCCATAAGGTGCTAAAATTAAAACGCGCTTTCTTGTAGTGCAAACTCAGTGAAAATGTAGATAGTTCACATTTTTTACTCGTAATAATCATAATAAATGGTTTCTATACATTATATAAATATGTGAATATATTGTACAGAGGAGATCCAGAAGCGTATATAGTGAGCGCAAATTGCTGTTTTTTCCGTCTACAAAAGCAGATAAAATCCAGACTGCTGTCCAGAAACACCAAGATATTAGTATACAAAACGTTTATTAGACCAGTGCTTAGTGCAACTAAGAGGAATAAGCGGGCACTGGACGTTTTTGAAAGGAAAATTTTGAGGCGTATCTTTGGACCGGTTCTCGAAAATGGACTTTGGCGCAGACGTTACAACAATGAGCTCTATATTCTATTTAAGGAGCCAAACGTCACAAAATTTATAAAACTGTGACGTTTTCGGTGGCTGGGTCACGTGGAGAGAATGTCCGAGCATCAAGCACCAAAGTCTCTGCTAAACTCAAGGCCAACAAGTCGAAGGAGCTTAGGAAGGCCAAAACTAAGATGTAGTGACAACGTCCTCAAAGATATCTCTGCCTTAGACCTTCGAAACTGGAGAGAGCTGGCACTAGATCGAGATGAGTGGAGGAAAATTATTGAGGAGGCCAAGACCCATCAAGGGTTGTAGTGCCAAGAATGATGATGATGATTGTAGTGAGGTTATGTATCTACTAAAAGTGCTGAAAATAAACATCGGCGGCACGCGATGGCGCGCAGTCAACCGTGACGGTGGACTGTTACGCACGCGATCCGGGTCACTTATCCGTGACCGCACTATCTCTCTGAAGTATTCTACCATATTCTTTTTCATAGTAAAGTGTATGGCAGAAAAGCCCAGAACATTCCACTTGTTTCTCGTTAAATTATTGAAATATAGGAGAGTGTAAAATAAACATATAAAATCACTCGCTTGCTCCGCTTTATAACTGATAGTATAACTGTTTATAGGACAAAGCTGATACAATTGTTTACATCCCAACGAAATGGAAATGGACAATAAATCTTTCTATTTTACCTTTAACTATTATTATTTGTACCTTTAACTTTATTATTATTTTATCTTATGTTTTTCTGTATTATTATTATTATTATTATTACCTTTTAACTATTATTATTGTAACTTTTAACTGTATTATTATTTTAACTGTCTTATGTTATTTAAATAAAAATTATTCTGTATATTGTAAAAGCCCATAAGGGCGTTAAATAAATAAATAAATAAACAACAAACATTTCAGGATTGCCCCGAAACCAACGGCTGGTTCCGGGGCAATTTCGGAACCCATTAAAATATTACCTACCAAGAATTTGCTGTGATACATTATTTTATATGTAAGCTTAAAAAGATAATAATTGTTTTTCATTGATAATTAAACAGACAAATTGAAAAAAAATATACCGTGATTATTTGTTTTTATAATATAATTAATAATAATAAATAATAAAAATAATAAAAAAGAGTAGCTTGTTGGTCATGTGTTTAGGACTCTCGCCTCGTGATCCAAAGGTCGCGGGTTTGAACCACACTCCAGACCAGCAAGTTACTCCTTTTTTCATAGCACAAGCCTTTAGCTTAGTTTAAAAATAGTAAGAATATTGATATAACACGTATTCCGTGTTCGCATCTCTATTTAAAAAAAATAAAATAATAAACGTATAAAATAAATTTTTGACGTGACTGCTTCAAAGGATCTTCATGGAAGTCCATTATTATGGAACGGGGCAAGCGAGTGTAAAAGAATTCAAATTTTGGGCAAAACTGTATATTATAAAGGATTAAATTTAAATTGAAAGTATCCCGAATGTATGGAGCCAACACGTTACATACGTAATGAACACAACTAAACAATGCACACGTAATGGATGCGTCTCAATCACACCAGTTAATCATTGCAGAACTGAATTAACCCTGCTTTATCGAACTGAGCCCAGTTATTGGCGTTTGCCAGTCTAATGAGCTGAACTGTTAGGTCATTTGAACCAATCACCGATTGATGAAATGATGATTTGCATTCTTGTTTGATCATCTCAACATGCTTAATGCATAGAACATGATTAACTGAACAATTGTAAGCGTCTCTATTAGTTAATCAAATCCAGTACCTACAGTTGTTCGTGGCTGAGGAGACATGTACTTAAAACACACTGTGTACTCAGAACAGAAAAGATAACTTATTTTATTTCTAAAGATAATTTATCTTACTTTCTCTATGATATAAAACTGAATACATAATTTTATTTTTTAATTGATAAATATTGTATGCATGTACCTTTTATTTTTTTATGTAAGAAACCTGCAAAACTGCATGTGGAGTTTGTGTGCAAGAATAAATCACAGAATGCTTTATATTTTATTTTTAAAATATTAAATTATATCAGAAATACTTCTTGAGAAAACAAAATTATATACCTTATTAAAAAAACATTAAATTACCACCAGTTTTACTAACAAACAAAACACCATATTTCACAGGTCATTGTTATATATCTTTGAAATCCGTAAATCTTTTTTCCGATGCTTTTTAAGTCTGTCCGGTAGTTTTTTAAATGGAAAAATAACTATATACCAATTAGGATAAATTATAGAATTCTCACAGAAACTAAGCTATGAATAGAAGAAACGTGTGTGGAAGTCTTTTTATACAATGGCCCAGGGCTGTATGAGTTGACTTAAGGGGGGGTAAGGTCAATTTGGTGAAAAGAAAGCACGATTTCAAGATTTTTTTGGCGATACAGATAGTGCCAGTTTATTTATTTAATTTTTATATAATAAAACATTATTTATACATTATTCTTAAAAATTTTCATTGCAAAATATTTATATTTAAGCGAGTGGCAGTGAATCTCCGGAGACGCCTCGAATAAAAGTTGTTTTGCGGTGTACATCATAACTCGAAACAAAAAAATCTGAATGCACTTCTTAAAGGAGATTTTTCTCAAGGTAACGCCGTGAAGATTTTTTTTTCAATTTTTGGCAGCACTTGGAGATAGACCACCGATTTTCACTAAAATTAGACCTATTTGCTACTGTAAAATTAATTATTTAAAAAAAGAAAAAAGCTCACAGCACACTGTAATATATTCGCAATCTAACGGAACTTTATTCAAAAATTAAAAAGCAAGCAAATAAAAATTAGTAAAATATACACAATAGCTAATTACCTAGACTATATGTTTTGATAATTATTTGCTAAATAAAAGCACCGGTTTTCATATAGAAACCTGGCAAAGTGACACTTGCATAGGCCGTCATTCTGACAGCAACTTTGTTCGTTAATTTGAGTCATTGTGATCAAGAATAAAGTGAATTTATTTCGAAGTACAATTACTAATATATATATATATATATTATATCTCCACCTGTATGGCTACTATACAAAGTAAACTTTATTACAATATATATTTTTTTTTGCCAGATACAAAGCCATTTACTTGTACATAACTTACTTTATTTCGAAATTGTAATATTTTTGAAGAAGTGTGACTTTGCTTTGATTTTACAAAAAATATCCACGGGTACCCGACGAGAAAATAATTTTATTTACTGCTTTGGTTCATATTCTGTAAGATTTTATTAAATTTGGCGGCACGTGTTTTTGACACTCATACGATATTTTTTAATTTTCTTTTGGAGTACCTACAATAATGAAAAGATAATTATTTTAAGTATGGCTTTTAAGTGGCAAAAAAGGATCAAAACAGGTGCATTTAGAATTTTATAATACAAAAACACAACCAGGTTGATTCGAAAAGCACACCTTGAGAACTAAAAATGTACGTAAGCAGTCTTAGCGCAAAAATAGATGAGATGTTGGAGAAAAGCTGTAGAAAATTACCGAAAATTTTGACTGAACATGATGGGTGGTTTGAAGATATAGTAGTATCATTGCTTTCTAAGTTTCTCGACCTACTTCCATCTTTAAGTTCAGCAGGTTTATGAGATTTTACAAGATCAGATAGGCCTTGGAAGTCATTCGAAAATGTATTTCGAAAATCCAAAAGAGAAAAATCATAGATCTGGTTTCTACAATTTCTCTTTCTTCTTGAGTTTTTGTAGAAACTACTACAAAAACTCAAAAAGAATTAACGGTCGCCACTGAAGTTAGTCTGAGATCATCCGGGAAAAGGGGTGCAGCCAATCTAATGAAAGAGGTAGCTGCTCAGTCTCCTTACTGAGCTTCTCGAATAAAAAAAGCGAGACGAATTTTTGGAGTACCAGAGCCAAACTCTCTCTAGAAGCCGTCTTGACACTAATGGTCAATGCCAAATTGAGTACCCACCAGTACAACACACTGAGACAACAGTCGAGGGGTAAAAGTTTAAACATTTATCCAGCTTACCATCTTGTCAAGAAAGCGAAAACAGAGTTCCACCCTTCGCAAGATTCGATTAAATACAAAAATTGGAAAAAGTTCTTTTTTACAAGGATTTTATCATTTTATTGAAGTTGTATTGAAGCAAATTAATTTTTCATAATCGATATAAGTTACTGTAATGATAGTTAAATTTTTTCAAAAACTAAGTCAGAAATATTGAAAAAAAAATGCAAACTTTGATATTGCATATCTCCATAACTATTGATATTAAGTCATGATTACTTGAACATTTTAAACCAGTAGACGATTCTTAAGAAAGTACTTTCAGGGTTTTCGTTAATTACGTGACATGTTGTATATAAAACAAGCTCAATTTGTGCAAATATAAGTCGAATGAACGGACTTTTGTTTTTTTTTCTTGCATGAAACTCTATGAATTTGAATAGATTTTAGTTATGTGTACATATAAAAAATATATTTATGAACATTCAAGAAAAGTCTGATTAAAATCTATTCAGTATATCCGGAGATAAAAATTAAATTAGTATATATTGTATTAAGTTCCGCTAGATTTGGAATATATCACAGTGTGCGGCGTTACCTGGTGAATTAGGCGAAGAAGTACTGTGCAAAATTTCAAAACAATCGGTCCAGTAGATTTTGAGTTATGGCGTACACGGGCTTCAAAAATGTAAAGTTTCAGAAAAACGCTTTAAAATTTTGCACAATTTAAAATTCAAAATAAAACTCCACAATTACATAGTCGTCGATACCAGTTCCATACAGCAAAGAGTTTTCATCAAGAAGATCTAGAGAATCTTTTTGTCTCAAAACTCTTCCAATACAATAGCGCATCCGGTAATCACCAGGTAAGCGTGTCCGTTAGATGCCCGAGCAGGTATAGAAAATCAGTCTAAGCATCACTCAAATGTTCATAACTTCGTCGACTTTGTTCCGATTGACTTGAATTTTTGACACAATATTTTTGCAATATTATACATCCATTTAAAAAATTAAAAATAAAATGCAAAAAAATAAGTTAATACCTTACTCACTCCTTAAGTGATCACTCTACACAATGCAACTTTCACAAATTCCACCACAAGAAGATCCTCACATCATTAAATTTTGAAAGTTCTATACGTGTTCAAATCCAAGTATCTTTCTTTTATTTAATTGAACTATGCTAGAGACATCTGTAGTCTTTTCTAATGAAGTAAAATACGTAGATTTTTGCAGATGATAATGATACATCTGTGTATCTCTATATTATATAGAGGTATCATTCTATTTAAGTTTCTCATAGCCTTGTCTCTGTGAGAAATTTATCCATCCAGTAACTCTATTCTTAGAACATATATACATATAAAAATATTGTATGAATTGAATACTGTTTATTTCGGTCTCCGTAAGGGTTGTTTGTTTTTTTTTCTGGTTTCATAGGTATTTATTATTTGTTGTGTCGTATATCTGTGATATATTTGTATTTTAAATTTTTCCTTCGCATATTCTTTCAATGTCAGTCTATTATGAAGTTGTTTTTGTATAAATAAATTGTCAGGCTGGTCCTTATATGACATTTCTATGAGCAAATGGAACAACCGAATGAGTAAAAAAAATGAAGATTTTAGGGAGAGACACAACAAAATTTGGGAATTTCGTTTGTTTACGAAATATATCTCAAAGTTATTTTTATCTCATTTTTTCACCAGTTATTTTATTTTGCACAAAATAGTTGAACCAAATTGACTAGTGTCATTATTTCGTGCAAAAAATTTCAAATAATTAATCATGTCATTTGTCTTTTTACAAAAAATTACAAAATAGTCTAATTTTATTTTTAATTCTGGCTCATCTAATTTTTTCTTGTTAGATATGTATCTTAAGAAAAACTACGCACACTTAATTCAAACCTAAAATTTATTGACTTATTTGGTTATTCCTTTCGCCCACATATTTATTTACGATGGTTTTAATTATTCTCAACAGTAGTTATTTTATTTTATCTTAATGTGTTTGAAATGTTTATTCGCAACTGTCCCTTTGATAGAAAACAGAAAAGGTCAATTATTTTCATTTCTCTTTGATCCAAAACTGAAAAGATTTTTTTTTTCATTTCTTTTCTATATGAAACTGAAAAAAATGTATTATCATTTCTTTTTGATATAAAATGAAGCTTTTTTAAACAAAAAGACCGTCAATAGGTCGTTATTAACCCTGATATATGGTCCTAAAGTAACACTTAAGTTTGTACTTTAAGGTCACTTTGTAGATAGATATTCAATTAATATTTTGAAGATGACATGATCACACAATATACTTGTTATGAAAAAAAATTATAAATTACGTTTTATGAATAACAAATCATAAAAAGTACCGCAAATCATATAAATAATATTAATAATTAATAACTTTTACTTTAATTTCTTTTAATAAATAAAAAAAATGATTTAAATCAACGTGTCTTTGTTTTGCACAGAATTCAA
Organism: Agrypnia vestita; assembly: GCA_016648135.1. NCBI lineage: Eukaryota > Metazoa > Arthropoda > Insecta > Trichoptera > Phryganeidae > Agrypnia > Agrypnia vestita. The sequence goes on from JADDOH010017412.1 coordinate 10,884, forward strand.
CAGAGTTTCTGTGAAAAATTTGAAATTAATATCATTCAATGTAATTTATAATCGATACTTTTATATATACGAACAAAAATATCAGTGATGCAGGAGTGCGGCGGTTCAGGAAAGGGAGATGTTGTCAGTTTTTAACGCAGGGTCCTAAAGATAAACAATTAAAGACAAGTATTGGAAGGAGGATCTGTGATCAGAGAGAGTAGGCTGGTCTTTAATCAACGAAGTGTTTAAAAGAGTTATGCAAAAAAAATTAAGATCGATCGACGGATGTAAGGTTATAAAGAAAAAAGGCGTAAATATAGACACGATATTTTTTTTAGTACAAACAATTTTTTTTGGGAACAAAGTTAGTGGATTTTGTCTCCAGAGGAATCGCAATTAATTATTATAAATGTCTCACAAAGACGAAGCTTCAAACTATTATCAAAAATATATGTCTCATCTACCAGCGGCGACATCTATAGAATGTTCCAAGGGCTTAAAATTCCAACCATAGATGCCGTTGTTGTAGTAGTAAAAATTAAAAAATAAAAGGTTATTAATAAATTAAATAAATAAAAATTGTTAAGTAGAATCGGTGAACATTACATTCTGTAAATTCATGACCAGCCTCAAAGACAGGTCGTCTGTCCATACATACTTTCCCATATAAATAGATTTTTCTCTTTGAGACATCGATAGTTTATTTTATAAATATCAATTTGACTCTTTTTTAAAGCATAAAGCCACTAAACTGAACACAAATTTAAGCGAAAACCTTATTCTTTAATTTAAACTTCGCATGTACTAGAATATCCCTCTTGTTTCTGGTTCAATTTATGGCTCTTATGGCTTTTCGCACATACATTGTTTGCTTGCACATTTGGGCTCGTTCTTCGTTTATCTGAGACTTTTCGCTGTTAAACAATGAAATGTTTACTTTCGCATTTCCGTATAATTTTGCACATTCCAGTCCTCTATAAAAACTAGATTTTAAGAAAACTTTATGTTTAATTAATATAAAGTTTTCCTAAAATTATGTGCATTTTAATCGTTTTGGAACCTCGTGAAAAAATTGATTACGTTGAAATAATATTAAAAATATTATATTTGGCGAAATTTTTAGAACATATTGTCACAGAAAGGCAAGCTAAAAAAAAATTATGCACTTAATACTAGAATAATCCAAAAAGTTTGAAAGTATCAGTATTTGAATATAAATACGGACGCGCCGCGGCGAGAGGGTTGTCGCGTTGACAGTTCGTTATTGTGTAAAATGACAATGAAGTGCGTTGCGAACGACGGATAGGTGTACCCAGTGAAATTGCAAAGCGAGAGATATCAAGTGAATAATCAAGCGAAGTGCTTACCTAAGTAACGAAATAAGCCGGAGCGGTTAATACGAGCGAGAATTGGATAGATGATAAGTGTTCAAGTGAATGTTATACACATGTTATACAGCGATAGTAAAAAATTCATTAGCGAGTAATATATTGCAAAAAATAGCGTTAAGTTTAATTAATTGTAATTAACTTTTACGTAGAATAGTTAATTTACAATTATTAATAAATGGCTAATTAATTTCGAGTGTTTTCATTAATTCCTCTCTAGCCTAGATACGTGACAATATGTAGAATAAGAGATATATGAGAGAATTGAAAACAAAAGCACCATAATGCATATTTAATAAATTGAAATTAATTCACGTTTGTTAATTTCTCATACTATTGAATATATTTTGCTTCTTCTTAATACTTGTATTATTGTATATTTACTCTGTAATTATTATTATTTGTTATCTCTGTTATTTTATACTTACTTTTGTCATTATAATGTTATTTTATATTAACTCTGTATTTTACATATTTTATCTTATACTTACTTTTACTTACTCTTTCATTTTATATTATAAGGTAATTAGTGCAATATCACATTACTGTAATAGGTTTTGTAACCGTTGAAATAAATAAATAAATAATGAGATTACAGCGTTGTGAGTATCTGGCATACAGTGTCAATTCCAAAATTTATTTTGATACTGAAAGCATTTTATCAAAATTTTATTATTTTAAAAATATCCGTTCTGACTTCGAAAATGGTAACAAAAATATATATCTTAATTTTGTCGCTATTTTTGACGCTATTAACCTAATTTTCTCATATTAAAGTATGATTTTGTGCATGCAAGGATTTACGTACAAACATGAGTAAAATATCCCAGAATTATTATTAAAATAACGTAAAATCATTTCAAATTCTGTTATAGCTCTGAAATATTGGCAGTGTTTAAAATACTTCAGTAAAGTAAAACCAATGTTTACGTGTTTCAAAGTTGTTTGATGTTGACACGTTTTCAGGAAGGTGCTGTTAAATCTTTCTCAAATGTGCCAATACGATTTTCTTCGCTGACCTGAATGCTTTCACTCGCTGTTCAACACATTGTTACAGACTGAACCAGTACATGGAATTCTTGAATTCTTCAAGTTCCGTATCGGTAAAATTCCCGGACAGTCTCGAGGAGTCCGTGACGTAATCTCAATCGTTTCCATTGCTGGCTTTGACAACAATTGTGTCTACTGAATTGTGGAAATACGTTCGAACAAGAAACCGTAGTTAAATAACCTATATAGATTTATATATTTCGGCAGGGCCGCTCGCATTTCACATAACGGGCTCATTTTCTACTCAGCTTTGAGCCAGTGAGCTGATGATGATAGTTATCTTGATGTGATCATGATTGTGATGATTAAAATAGTAAAAAAGTTCCCTTTCTTTGTAAAATATAACAACAATTAAAGACGAATTTAAACATATAACATAACAATAAACTTACAGTAATTTAATATATTTCTAAAACGTCAGATGTTTTGAGCTTTGATAAGACACTTCATGCTTTGAAGATTAAATTCTAAAAACATTTGTCAGTCAATTTAGATTTTCGAAATTCGTAGTGAAGTACCGACGGAGTAATTCAAATTTAGAAAATATTCCGCGACGTTATCGGGCCGCCGTTGCTAGTAATCAAACTTATGTAACGAATCCAATTTGAAAAAAACATTAAAATTTATAAAAATCCGAAGTTATACTATAATTATTATTTTTTTTTTAACTAAAATTTGATAGATCTTCTTTATCGTCGCCACAAGTCTACTTGCAAAGTTTCAGCTCGATTGGATCACGGGAAAAGGGTTAAAAATCGATCCAAAGTTTTTTCGACGGCAAGCCGGCAAACAAACAGGCGCCACGAGTTAAAAAAAAAGAAGTAAAAATGATAATGATTATGTCGTTGATAATCATTATGTTAAATCTTTTAAAATAAAGATGATAATGATTATGATGATATTGGCAATAATAATGAAGATGATAATTATTATGATAATGAAGATGATAATGCCGATGAAAATGACGATGCCCATGATGATGATGATGATAATTTTTATGATTATGATGAATATTATGATGATCATGATGATGATGACGATGATCATAATGATAATGACGACGACAATGTGCTGTATAAATTTATTTATAAAAAAATATATATTCACCTCTTACGGTACAAACTATTTTGTGGTACGTGGCGCCCCTTTATTGAGTGTAAAATATTTTTGTTACTCTGAAAAATTCTTCTGCAAAAAACTCCTGTGAATAAATATCCGTTACGGCAGGATTTCCCGTATAATATGTAAGTGAAGAAGATGTCACACGGTTTGGAAATATGGAAATTGTGTGTACAGACCATTACAAATACCGCTGTAAACCAAATTTGGAATACCTCGCGTTCCACATTTGGCAAGCAATGTAACGCTGGCTGACGAACGCGTGGCGCCATTAATGGGAAATTAAAATAAAAATGTCAACATTGACGAAAAAATTATGTTGACAGTGCGAACAATTTAATTCACAAATGACATTTTTAATTGAGTGGACATTTAGTTAGTATAGATAACTTGAAATAATCGGTACCATTTAAAAATTTCTTTGTAATATACCGAAAAAATATGTGAATATTTCGTATTGTCAATTTTTAAATACATCACATATTTTGTCAGAAATGTGTTCTGTTTCGCATTTTATTCTAAATTATTTATTTTGACTGGCTAAAAAATATTTAAATGGTGTATATGTGGCGGTAATAGGCTTTGTAGCACTAATGAGTATAGAAACTAGCTCTTTCTGCTGCAATGAGTGTATTCATATTGGTGAAATCTATCCGTCGACACTTTTTCGATGCTCACTTTTATTAACCGCATTCTCCCTTCTCTTTTCTTTTTTTCTATCTTTGGTTATTCTTTGTTTTGATTTCTTGGTTTAATTTTCCTCATTTGATTTTGATTTTTTTTTGTTCCTGTGGCTAATTTTTATTTGTTTTTTTCCTATTTTGGCTTCGAGATTTGATTCCTGCCAGCAATTCTTTTCCAAACTGGAGAGTCTTTTGCGTGTTAGTGATGTCCTTTTATTTTATTTTATCTCATTTTTCTAATAAGAAGTATTTGTGCATATTCTCAAAACTTTAGTTTATGGTGCAACCACAATATTTTACTTTCTTTATTTTTATATACCTTTTCTCACTCACCGTCTTTCTTTTTACATTATACAACACCTTTTATCAAATATTTTGTTTCCTCTTTTGGCTGGGTTATAATTTTTTATGACTTTTAATTATATTATTTTCACTCTTAACCTAGGTATACCTACACTGAAGTCTCCACTAAGTGTTTTAAGGATTTTTGCATTCTTTCAATTTATATTCATTAATTTATATTAGAGATTGTACACTTCTGGATTGTCATTTAATTGCATTATTATGTTAATGTCATATAATTCTTATTTTATTTTATTTAATTTTGTTTTATTTTATCTTATTTCATTTCATCGTCTTTATTTTACTTTTGTATTCTTTTCCTATGCTATGTTAAGTTTTAAGTTGTTTTCAATAAATTTCTGCACTCAAGAGATAGTGACGTGGTTTGTGTGGACAACCCGCCGCGACGCTCACATGCCTTGGCATTGTTTGTGGTGCGGCGGAGTCGTTCACTTAAGGATAAAAATATATAATGCTGATCTGGATGGCGAAAGTGTTAGGCTAGCCTATTTAGTGACAGTCAATTTTTTTACATCTAACCTTTACCTTTTATCATTATTAAAGAAGAATTACTATTAAAATATATCTGATATCACCTAGCAGACACCGATCTTAAATCAACATAAGGAAATAATAAAAAATGCTATATCTAAAACCATTGAAAATATACACTTTTTTTCAAAAAGTATTAAATTTGTAGTAAATTATGTTTATTTTCATATTTTCGCTTACTACGAAAATATTTTGCCTTTAATAAAATGACAACCTACATAAATTTTTCCTTTATGTGTTGCTTAGCTTCTCTTACATAATTTGTATCCTTAATATTTATTTGTGTATCCACATTTTCAATTTCAAAGTTTTTATAAATTAAAAAGCAGCAACGACAAATATATATTTATTTGATCTTAATAAAAAGTAATGTGGAAGACAGACGGCACCACGGCGACATCTGTAGCACTAGCTACATAGCAAACCGGCGCGCGCACGGCATCTTAGACCAGGCGCCGCCAGGTGTCAGGCCCGGAATGAGGCGCACCAGGAAACGACCACCATTCTTATTGCTACCGCGGACAGATTTGGCTGCAAAACTAGAAACCTTGCGATATCTTAAATTCACACGCTTTACCGTTTTTGCTACAAGACTCACTCACTAAACGCTACTAGGGTTTTCATTCTCATTGTTTCAGTGTCCTGGAATAAATCGTAAGTGCAAATCCTACATGATGATAAATGTATGGTCTCACAAGGTGAATCCGACGTTTTCGGAGGGACGCCATTTTAAGAAATAGGTCAATACCATACATAGTACTTATAATTTGCCCTAATATGAATACAATACATCATTTTTTTAATAAGCATTCCTTCTTTTTTATGTTATGCGACATTTTATTGAAAATCTTAATTGTATGATTATAGACGATGATTCCGCCATCCTAGAGCGGGCTTGGTTATAAATAAAGATGTTCCTATTTTATTGCACTGGGAATAAATAAATTATAGAAAACAAATTAGTTAATCCTAATTCTGAATCAACAATTATTTGAACACAGTTTCAGTTAGGTCTATGGAAGGATAATTTTCTATTAAAGTCAGACAAAAAATCTCTCTAACAAAAGTTATTACCGTAAAAGAAGTTACTTTGTAAAAGGCAGAAATTTTTGCAGTTATCACTTGCTGTAATCTATACATAAAGGTTTGGCTGCCAAGTTTTTTGCAACGACAAGAAACTTGAATTTACTGATAGTAATAATTTCCCCAAGGACTCGGATCTTTCTTACTTCAATAAAACATCTAACTCCCTCCTAGAAAGAAGTCTAAATGAGTGGGTTCATATTAAGATTTTATGTGGCATTAATCATAAAATAAATACTAAGCACAACCTAATCCCAATAATTTCCTGTGATGTCTGTAACCGCCTTTTAACTTTTTTTTCTTTTTCTGTTCTTTTTTAGTTTTCTTTTTTCTGAAGACATATTCTCTGTCATATTAGAAATAGACATGTAAAATTACCGTTATTTTTGACGACATGCTAGTTCTTAATAATTTCAAATAATTTTCAAGCTTTGTGTAAAAAACACATTGGTTTATAACGTTTACTGGTTTCAAGTACCACTGTATTCCGTCAGGATAGACGAGTAATAATTGTTCCATAAATCAAATATGTAAATAATTCAACAATTATAATTCGGTGGAAGCGTGAACTCATTTAGGGGGTGGATGGTAGTCTAGGGAGATATTGAAATGAAGAATATATTTAATAATGGTTTGTTTGTTAAATTGAATTGGTTATTAATTATATTAGAATTTACTATTGAGGGGCTTTTGGATTTCTATATTATCTATCTAATTATTATAAATGTAATGTTATAAGTGTAATTCTTTTAACTAAGCAGGAGTCTCATCTCATCTTCTTCCCCTTGTCCTATTCGAGTCGGGGACCCTTTACAACGACAAGGCGCCTCCATTCGCCCCGTCTTACGCTGATTGTGCGGCCTCCGTCCATTGTAGTCCTTTACTTATACAGTTGCCTCGCCCAAGTGTGTCTAGGGCGACCCGCTGGACGTCTACTCTCAGGAATCGCACTCAGTAATTCCTAGGAATTCGGTCATCAGACATTCTTAGCACGTGCCCAAGCCACCTCAGTTGCAATTTTTCTACGAAGTGTAGCAGTAGTTCAATGTTTAGATGGTCTCGGATCGTTGAGTTTCTTATTCGTTCCCATTTCGTAACCCCTGCCACTCTCTCAAGTACTTCGTTTCGGCCGCTTGGACTCTAGAGCGTGTTCCTTCATTTAGCATCAATATCTGGTGACCGTACGTAAGCGTACGTTAGGAGTCGTTGTATAAAATGGGGATCCAGATAAAGTCGGTCTTCCACATGAAGATTATTTATTGACTTGTAACACTGAGTTTGTACTGCGACAATATTATAAGCGGTTACAGGTAGGTATTCTCGTGCTGGTTAAATGCTAAGTGGGCGTGCCAGGATGGCACATCCCTTTTTATTCCCATTCACTCCCTCATTATTTCCTGTTACTTTTATACATTCCGACAGACATTTATTAAGATACATTACAATTACTAAGATATTCTAGGTGTTTTTATATTCTTATGTAAAACTACGTGTCATTTTACGTATATAAATTCTGAACAGTTGTTGTATTTAAGACTTTGTTAACTTGGATGATTTACGACTTCATTTTTAGGGTTTATTTAAAAATGTCGACTATATTTTTAGGGTTTATTTAAAAAATCGATATAATTATTAATATAAAAAATATATTTAAAAAATCGATATAATTATTAAAAAAAAATGTGTTAATTTGGTAAATTTTCTATTAATTTTTTCGAAGGTTCTTTTGTCTCTATATGTCTATATGCCCCGACTATACTACTCGCGTGTCCATGATTATTTTTGGAACCCCAGTTTATTGCATCCACTGCACACAAAATTACACAATTGTCTTGGTGACAATGTCGGTATTAGGTTTAAAAAACAAAAAATGTATAATTCTCTTTGTAACAAAGACAGTAGATGGCGCTGTTCACACTGCCTAAATTAGTTTGTCTCCTTTAAAGGAATTACAGATTGTTTTGTTACATAAAATAAAATATGTGGATATTTTAGTATAAAATCATCGTGAATAAACCAAATTTAAAATTTTAAAAAAATATGCAAACACTTTTCATTTACTAAATATAATAACTACTCCGGCAAATATGGTATATTTTCATCTTTTTTTTTTACTACATTTAAAAGTGGTTTTAGGCAAAATGTACATTGTGGTGATTTTTATTTTGTGTAATCGTTGAAATCATTTTATTTCCACCATTAAAGTATTAACTATACTGCTCCACTCAGCTAAATGGCAGTAAATCCATCCTGTTTGAAAAATGTTTTTTTTGTGGTTTTGAATAGTTGAGATCATATTTTATCTTTTACTCCCTTTCTTTTAACTCATAGCGTCTGCTTGTCTGCCGAAAAAACTTTGGATTGATTTTTTAACCCTTTTCCCATGATCCAATCAAGCTGAAACTTTGCACGCAGACTCGTGGCGATGATAAAAATGATGTAACAATTTTTCGTTTAAAAAAATTGAATTATAGTATAATTTTGGATTTTCGAAATTTTAACGGTGTTTTCAAATTGGAAACCATACAAATGAGAAAGGAACCCGACGCGTAGAGAAGGCGCGAAACCTGTTAAACTTAGAACAAGAGGAATATGTTGATAGAATATCAAATTGTAAATAATACAAATGAGAAAGGGAGTATAATAGAAACTTGGATTTTATGGATTAGTTTTTAATAAAAGCTTGTTTGCCGTATTTCCATCATAATATTAGGTCCTTACATATGAAATTGGCGTTTTGCCGTACTGGCAAATTTGATCTCAAATATCTTCTCTTTGGTTAGGAATTCCAAATCCAAATTTATACAGCTATTTACTTATGTATTTGTGTTTTGAAAATTATAGTTCATTTGTTTTTTCCTCAATTGTTTTTTTCTTTGCGTCACTGAGTTTACAAAATGAAAAACTTGAAATATCGCGTTATTTACGAGTACGAGTTCCACCGTGGCACCAGTGCTGCAGAAACGGCTCGAAGGATTAATGATGTGTATGGCGACGGTGCCGCAAAAGAAAACACAGTGCGTTTTTGGTTCCAACGTTTTCGTTCTGGAAATTTCGACCTGCAGAACAAGCCCCGTGGACGGCCGGAGACCAAAGTTGATAATGAAGAATTGAAGGCTATTGTGGAAGCGGATCCATCGCAAACCACATCCAAGTTAGCTGCAGGCTGCGGTGTTAGTGATAAAACTGTTTTAATCCACTTGAAGCAAATTGGTAAGGTGAAAAAGCTTGAAAGGTGGGTACCTCACGAATTGAGTGAAGCAAATCAACAAACGCGCGTTGACTGCTGCGTTGCATTACTCAACCGGCACAATAATGAAGGGATTTTAAATCGAATCATTACCTGTGATGAAAAGTGGATCCTGTACGATAATCGGAAGCGCTCATCGCAATGGCTGAACCCTGCCGAACCAGCCAAACCATGCCCCAAGCGAAAATTGACTCCAAAAAAGTTACTTGTGAGCGTTTGGTGGACTAGTGCTGGTGTCGTTCACTACAGCTTTCTTAAATCTGGCCAGACGATTACGGCAGATGTCTATTGTCAGCAACTGCAAACCATGATGGAAAAGCTAGCTGCTAAACAACCGAGGCTGGTTAATCGCTCTAGGCCACTGCTGCTTCATGATAACGCTAGACCACACACTGCACAACAGACGGCTACCAAATTAGAGGAGCTTCAATTGGAATGTCTAAGACATCCACCGTACTCTCCGGACCTTGCCCCAACAGATTACCATTTTTTTCGAAATTTGGATAACTTCTTGCAAAGGAAACAATTCAACTCCGATGGGGCAGTCCAAACCGCCTTCAAAGATTTTATTGATTCCCGTCCGAATGGTTTTTTTAGTAAAGGGATCGATGAACTACCTATGAGATGGCAAAAGTGCATAGATAGGAATGATACATACTTTGATTAAATAAACATATTATAATAAAAAAAAATCGGCTTTATGTTCCTCCCATACTAAACCTCAATTTCATATGTAAGGACCTAATATTTCAATAAAAATCATTTTTACTTTGCAATATACCTTTCTGGGTTATGTAGATAACATGTAGCTTATTTGTAGTTATAAGGTTTAAAATATATAAAAATTCCTCAAATAATAGTAAAATAACCTTTTTTATCTGCATAAATTCATTTTCTATTGACTGAGCGAAAAAAATTAATTAATATTTATTTGAATGATTGAATTGCACCATTCACATTCCCTTGATTTACTCAGTAATTTGTTTGATGGAGATATTGCTTTTTAGCTTAGTGAGACAGTATATAAATAATGGTGTGATATTATATTCAATGACTAAAACAAATGATGAAAAATAGTCACGATAGCAAAAATGTATAATATATTGACAGACAGACAATATCGTAAATATTGTTCAGGTGTTTGATAATTTTTTAACTTAAATTAAAATAAAGGAAAGTATTTTTAAGTGAAAACCAAGAAAATGAATATCTTTGTCAATATTACAAATTTCAGCGTTTTATTGAGGACGCAATATTTCATGTATATCCAAACACATGTATAAAATACTCCGCGATACACTCTCTCACTTGGGTATCTAATTATGTCTTTGTTTTATTGTCACTTATGTTCATTATATTATTATTTAACTACCTTAATATTAGGTCCTTACATATGAAATTGACGTTTAGTATGGGAGGAACATAAAGCCGATTTTTTTTATTATAATATATTTATTTAATCAAAGTATGTACCATTGCTATCTATGCACTTTTGTCATCTCATAGGTAGTTCATCGATCCCTTTACTTAAAAAACCATTCGGACGGGAATCGATAAAATCTTTGAAGGCGGTTTGGACTGCCCCATCGGAGTTGAATTTTTTCCTTTGCAAGAAGTTATCCAAATTTCGAAAAAAATGGTAATCTATTGGGGCAAGGTCCGGAGAGTACGGTGGATGTCTTAGACATTCCAATTGAAGCTCCTCTAATTTGGTAGCCGTCTGTTGTGCAGTGTGTGTCTAGCGTTATCATGAAGCAGCAGTGGCCTAGAGCGATTAACCAGCCTCGGTTGTTTAGCAGCTAGCTTTTCCATCATGGTTTGCAGTTGCTGACAATAGACATCTGCCGTAATCGTCTGGCCAGATTTAAGAAAGCTGTAGTGAACGACACCAGCACTAGTCCACCAAACGCTCACAAGTAACTTTTTGGAGTCAATTTTCGCTTGGGGCATGGTTTGGCTGGTTCGGCAGGGTTCAGCCATTGCGATGAGCGCTTCCGATTATCGTACAGGATCCACTTTTCATCACAGGTAATGATTCGATTTAAAATCCCTTCATTATTGTGCCGGTTGAGTAATGCAACGCAGCAGTCAACGCGCGTTTGTTGATTTGCTTCACTCAATTCGTGAGGTACCCACCTTTCAAGCTTTTTCACCTTACCAATTTGCTTCAAGTGGATTAAAACAGTTTTATCACTAACACCGCAGCCTGCAGCTAACTCGGATGTGGTTTGCGATGGATCCGCTTCCACAATAGCCTTCAATTCTTCATTATCAACTTTGGTCTCCGGCCGTCCACGGGGCTTGTTCTGCAGGTCGAAATTTCCAGAACGAAAACGTTGGAACCAAAAACGCACTGTGTTTTCTTTTGCGGCACCGTCGCCATACACATCATTAATCCTTCGAGCCGTTTCTGCAGCCTGGTGCTACGGTGGAACTCGTACTCGTAAATAACGCGATATTTCAAGTTTTTCATTTTGTAAACTGAGTGACGCAAAGAAAAAAACAATTGAGGAAAAAACAAATGAATTATAATTTTCAAAACACAAATACATGAGTAAATAGCTGTATAAATTTGGATTTGGAATTCCTAACCAAAGAGAAGATATTTGAGATCAAATTTGCCAGTACGGCAAAACGTGAATTTCATATGTAAGGACCTAATATATTCGTTTGATTATGTAATAATTCGTTACTATTTCATTTCTTCACTTTTCCGTTATGTTGCTACTCTTGTCTTTTATTATTTTTTGTGATGCTTTTTGTTTATATATTTAAAATTTATTTAAATGTGAAATATGTTAGGACACAAGTCAATATTCGTTCGATTTTGATAACTCATGCGTTTATTCATATATATCATTAACTTGTGTCTGATATATTAGTTAATAAATATATAAAATTTTCTTGTAATATTATTGAAAAAAAACATGTTAAGTCCATAGATACAATCAATATATATATATAAAGAAATCCGTGTTTCCCTATCCGCCAAGTTTTCTCCACAACCACCCACCGGTGGTTATGGTGGTGGATAGTTTTCACCTGCCATGGTTTCACATCGAGAAATGTGATCGAAACGTTGGCCCGAAAGGTCGTAACAACACGGCATAATACCCCAGTAAACACACACTTGAAGAGAATATGTGAGTTTGGTGGGGGTGGCTGAGCGTGGGTGGGAGTGGGTGATGAAAATGTGCTTTCTAGCACATTGTTTTGTTATGGGAAGGTCGCAACTGCTTCATATTGTTTCAATATAGGCGCGCCGACTGTGTCGGTGAGTCTAGAATATTCCGGAAAAACCTGCTCTAGAAAGTTCTGGAAGGAGAACGTTCTAGAAAATTCCCGAAAGTTCTATAAGGTTCTAAACTGAGTGGCGGAATGTGTCGGTGTGTCTAGAAGGTTTCTGTACATTCAGTTAATTGCTTGAGAGTTCCGGAAGGAGAATTTTCTAGAAGGCTCGCGAAAGTTCTAGGACGATCCAAACAGTATACTAAAAATCTACGCGTGCGAAGCCGCGTAGGCACAGCTATAAAGCACAAAGTTACAAAATTTGAAAATTGTATTAATTTTCTTTACTTCATAATCGTGGGAGACAAAAAAATTTATGTTTATTAAAGATGTCTCACAGAGACGAAATTATATTTCTATGGGAAAGTAGGTACGGAAGTCTTTGGGTGTTCATAAGGCTAACGATCTATCATACGGCTGGCTTAAGTGATCACTTTACACAATGTTACTTTCACTTCTTCCATTTATAGAATACAATGTCTATCAAATTTTTGGGTGTTGTATATATTTAAATTTTTACGACATGTTTTGAATCCAAAGCTTTGAATCCAAATGACCACAGATGTCACTAATGAGATATATTTTTTTTTATGATTGGAATTTTTTTTTAGCAATATCCTTTATATGTGTAATGAGATTAGAATACGCCTGAAAAATCATTTCATTTTTGTTCACTCCTTTTTAGATCAGTATTTTTATTCAGAATATTTTTTGTTTGTCCAAATTTTTCAGAACACAGTACTGGATGTTTGTCATAGGAACATCATTAATCAAAAATCCAATACGTTTTTGAAAGTAAAATTTGGACAAACTCAAAGAATACAAAATTATCCATGTAAATAAAAAACATAAATAATTTGGTAATTTATGAATCAATGTCATTAGTTTTAAGTGTGTCATTTTGGAAATATTTTTTAAGATATATGGAACCTAATGAACAAAATTTAATTTAATATCTTTCCATACAAAATTGTGAAACAAAAACAAGATTATGAGCTATGAAAAAAAATTAGAATTTCAATAGAGTTGTCAGACTACCTCCTTAAAGGATATGAAATTTTCGTTAAAAAAATGTACGTATCAATAATTATTAAAATATCGTATTTCATAAATATTATATATTCTCACCAAAAGATAGAAAGTCAAGAATTTTCTTCTTGTTTTTCCTTCCTTGTAAAACAGCTTTACTTCTTATAGCAATTGAAATTTCTAGCCTTGCGTTTTATATTACTTCATATAACGTTTCGCTGTATGGAAGAATTGAACACGTTTTATTAACATATTTTCTTTCTTATTGGTCACATTTCTCCGGGTGATATTCGGGCAAGTTAGTGATATAAAAGCTGAGTGATACGTACAGGATATCGTTAAAAAGGCTTTATTGACACTTTTCAGGTAATATTCGGCAATACGGAGAGTGCACGGTATATGAATAGCACGGCTAGATCTCTTTGACGATCGTATATTTGAACATAAAAGGAAAATAGGAAAGAAAGTGGATAATTCGACATTTCTATTGTGTCTATTTCATAAATGTTTATTATGATTATGTGTCATACTTTAATTATTTTGCATTCAATGTTTTATGGAAGAGTATCACTGAAATCATATCATATCATGATCATCAACGGTTTTACTTCTGCTCCAATGAAACACAAAAGAGAAATATACGGGAAAGTGGATGAAAGCGATAAACTCATTCCTATTCCAATTCCTACACTGTCTATTTTTGTACAAACCTTCATATATAATAAATATGAGAGATAATTATGGGTCCTTTATATTTCCTTTCTTTTAACTCGTGGCGTCTGTTTGATTGACGAAAAAACTTTGGATCGATTTTTAACCCTTTTCCCGTGATACAATCGAGCTGAAACTTTGCAAGCAGACTCATGGCGACGATCAAGAAGATCTAGCAAATTTTCTTTATAAAATAATATTAATTATAGTGTAATTTTGGATTTTTAAAATTTTTAATGGTTTTTTCATACAAGTTGTATCGAGATTCCGACGCATAAGGTAGACACGAAACCCAAAAATGAGAAAGGGAGTATTGTAAAAACTTCGTTTTTATGGGTTACTTTTACTGCTAAAAAATACTGTAAAGATAACCAATTGAGTTTGTTTATTTACAGTTAAATTTTAAATTTATAACCAACCCACCAAATTTCAGTGTCAGGTTCAGGTGCAGCAATGGATCGGGTGGACCTCCGCTGCGTGTCCACGGACTTTCCTTGTTCTTTGTGTCAAGTATGAGGATTCACGCAAGTAAACACTCTTTGACTCAATAGATCTATTTAATTAAACTATATATTTGAATTCAACTACCTTCTCTTTAATTCAACAAACATCTTTACTAAAAATATGTAGACCTTTTAACAATGCACGTTCATTTTTCAGGACCCACTTTAGGCCTTTGCATAAAAAACCATGATGAAATTTGACCTCTAAATTTTCCTTGTCTGGGCAGTCTTTGAAAAAATATTCTCAGTCTAAAAAGTACTGAAATCCCAACATGAAGATTGGCACAGGAGCAATAGGAAAAACTATATATCGTTGATATCTCTTATAGACCATAAGAAAAACAAATTCATTTTACGTATATTGCAGAGACAGCAGCTCAGCTAGGCGCAAATGGGTCACATGATGTCTACTATTTTGTTTGTCATGATTGGTAACTTAAATCTCGCATACTTTATCTATTGCCTTGTCTTTGCATTTCATTAATACCTTAGGAACAAAAGAGTTTTTTTCATATTTAAAATTGATTCATCTCAATAGAACTATTTACAAATCATCAAATCCTGAAGTTGGCTTATGCCATCTTCATGTACGTGACGCGAGAGCGGGAATTTTTTTTTTTTTTTTTTTTAAAAAAATTTGATGGCTGATTTGATGATTTTTTTATATTTTTTTTAATTTTATTTGGTAAAATGTACAAACTTGAGAGTATTCAATATAATTTAATTAATACACATTTATATTACACGCTTACCCACTATTAAATGAAAATTTATTCTCGTGTTTAAAAGTGGGGGCATTGTCATACATGTATATATCTATTAGTAATGAAATCGTTAGTGTAAGACACTAGATTAAATAAGTAAGATATAGAAAAAGAAACATAAGATTAAGTTATAAAAATTAAGACATTAAATTCAGTAAGTAAGATATAAACAATACAAGAATACAAAAATGTGAGACATTAGAATAAGTAGATAAGGTATACACAAGGATACAATAAATTAAGTTATAAAAATTAATAATTAAGAAGGTATTGTAATAACAGTTAAAAGCCTAGATTGTTTTTGATAAGATTTTTTCATTGCGTTATTGTGATGGTTTTTTGTAGAAGATTTTTCAATTTAGTCTTGAATTTTCTATAATTTTTTTCCGTCTTCATTTCATTGGGAAGAGCATTAAAGAATGATATTCCTTGATAAGAGAAATGGTGTTGGGCTGTGCTAGTATTACATTTAGATATCAAAATATTTCCAGCTGATCTCGGTCTATTACTAAGACATCCAAATGTTCTATTATTGATATACATTTTGTGTATTTGCAAATTTTTTATAGATTTGAATAATATTTGGGACGTTGATATGGTATATGCCTTCCATCCATTGATTTTCCGAGATAAAAGGATTTAAACTTTAATGGTCAGATTTCTAACGTACACACGCTTCAAAAGGTTAAAAATGCACCGCGACTGCGGATGGATTTTTCGCAAGTCATTTTAAACTGCTCGGTGTGTTGGCATCCTGTATCGAAATCACGATTTAAATGAATTGCTAACATTATTCTATTCAAGGCCGACACAAACCGGATTTAAATCCAATTTCATTTTTCAAAAGCTACCGGTCTATATAAAGTCAACACTCACCTGCAAGTGTAAGGCTTACTGGGAAAAGCTTTTTCATCAATATTGTCCTGAGCAATTCTATTTGTCAACATCTTAATCAGGGGTTCTCAACATTTTTCACTCTTCGTATGCATTTTTATTTCACGAATGTTTGGAAGAACCGCTTCACATGTTCGACATCTTAGAAATTTGGCGTTTTAGTCGTATGCTATATTACTTAATTTATGTACATATTGTTACGGGACGTGGCTATAAATGGCAAATAAAAATACTAATATACTACTATAGTATTAGTTATAATAGTTACAATAGTTATAGTAATTCAATAAAAAGCTGAAGGGATTTGTGTTGGGGAGGAGATAATTGCTTAACAAATGAATGTGCTGATTTTTAATATGTGTACCCACTTATTTTGCTTTATTTTCTATCCACTTATACCAGCATACATTTGTAGTTTGGGGACATGCTATTTAATTATTAATTTTAATTAATAGAAATAACTAATCAATATTTTGTGATCCTATAAGAATATGTAAATAAAATAAATATTATTATTAAATATTATCAGTAATTAAAACTTTTATTTAATACGCAAAAAGCCACTGGACATGAATTAAATAGGAACACTGCACTTAAATTTATAGTCACCAAATGTTTCTAGAACACAAACATATTATTACAATGTTTCCGAATTCGCATTATTTCACTTTATAACATTACTTAGTTGTTTTTCTTGCTTCGATCACTTTCTAGAAAATTTCGTTCAATATTCGCGTGTAGAAAAACTTATGGCGAGTAAAAAGTACTTCCTTTATTTTACTATCGCTGGAATATACGAGGCTGTTTGGTTAAACATCAAAATCAAAGACTGATGACAGGTAGATAAATGTCATTCATCTTTCGAGATTTAACGATGATGTCTAGTATAACGAGATTCATGGGTTCATTCTAGAAATTTCAAGTATCTTCTGATTTTAGTGAAAAGGTGCAGAGTGCTGTAAAATCATTGCGTGTAATTTTTTACGATTACTATATATATCGTTACAATATTATAACTTAAAATCATACAAATACTTAAAGCTGCATATCAATTCATAAACAAAATTATTGACATCCTCATCCATGTATTAGATTCTAATCCGAAATAAATCAAAAATATATTATACCAACTTATTATTACAAAATTATTACAAATTTGATACCATTAATCAGTATAAAAAGGGTTTTTATGAAAAAATTTAAAAAAATTACTCTAATATAACTAACACCCATCATTTAGATTATTGTCTTCATCCGTCTTTATCTTTTGATCACCAACCATGTTGAGCCTTAATATCTGTTAAAAAGTTAACCTCTATAAATTTAACTTGGGAAAACTTTGAAAAAAAAACCAAACCAGAAAAGCCAAAAAACATTATGTTTTTTCTAGTTACGATCTTAGTTCTGCGCAAATTAAAGTCTACGTCTTTGTTGAAAAAAAAACAGAATTATGTCCATTTTTAATTTTTTGTTTTACTTTTTATAATTTATTTACGTTTTAACATGTTTTTATTTATTTAAATAAACTTTCAAAAATAATAATACTTAATATTTATTAAATGGCAGATTCTAAAATGTATTTTTCTGCTCATCATATTTTAATATCCTACTCCTTACACATGCTATGTGAGGTAACTACACGAAAAGGATATGAAATTAATTGTTGTGTACCATCCTTTTGCGTTGATATTAAAACATGTCTGTGTTCATGCTTTAATTTATTCAATTTAAAATTAAATAACTTTTCGTCCTATAGCTAAAGCTAAAGCATCTAAAAGCACTAAAATTGTATATTTAATAATTTTCAAATTTTATTTTGTTCCGTAATACAAATGGCCTAATAAAGTTTATATGAAATATGATAATAAAAAGAAATATGATAAAATCATGAAAAAATATATAAAAAATAGTCACTTGACTCTTCAAATTTCTTGTGTGAAACTTTGTGGAAATTAATTTATAATTTGTTAAATATGATTTGAAAAACACTGTTTTATTATATTGTGTATTTTATTGAGAGTTAAAACGTTTTCGAGAGACAATCTCTCAGTATCAATAACTTATTTAAACTAAAATTATTAACAATTATGGACAGTTATTTCGGGGATAGGGTGTATGTTATAGGAGAGGGGGTAAGAGACAGGGTTAGAATGGATGAGAGTGGGGAGGTATTTGTATAGAATATATTAATTTTGTTTTTATATTTATCTTTATCTTAGAATCAGTATGTGTGTGTGTGTGTGTGTGTGTGTGTGTGTGTGTGTGTGTGTGTGTGTGTGTGTGTGTGTGTGTGGTTGTTGTGTGCGAGGAGGGGGGGGGGTATTTCGATATCAATAATTCTTACCTTTTAAGCCTTTCAAGTTTATCAGTCTTACTTTCAAATTGCATATTATTACGATGCATAAAGGGACTTAACACTTGGTTTAAATATCATTTAACACTTTATTTGTCTCGGTCGAGTTTATATTCCGTATGCCACGTCGTCCTTAAGTTGACTGAGAACGTATCTGCAAAGGTGTTGGGTAAAATTTCACATGTTACACATTAATACCATTAAATTCTACCTGTATATAATCATTAAAATTCTGAAGTATTTTCGTGACGGGCAGATTTCTGAAGCTCAAACTGATTTTAAGGACGTTTTAATAATAATAGTCTACAAGTTTATTCATCTGTGCTTCAAATTCACGTGAGTCCTGATTTTTTATCTCAATTTAAAGTTAAATATTGTTGTAAA
>JADDOH010017413.1:0-17540 GCA_016648135.1 Agrypnia vestita
TATAGCTTAGGAATAACGGGATTCTGTAATTTCTACAAGTATAAACAACCCCAATCTTACCAAATCCATTTTATGTAGTGAAAGACGCGGAACTTATATTCTTCCTAAAATGTAAAATGAACCCGGTCTAGATGAAACATCCTTATTTAGTTTCAGGACAACGAGGTTTACGCGTTCCACGAGGAATACGATATAACCCGATCTAAACGAAGGTAATTTTATATAATTTTAGGACAGCGGGACTTACAAATTTCATAAAGTATATCGTGAAGCCAATCTAGGCGGAGACACTACGTATATTTTAAACAGAGTAAGAGTTTAAATTTTACCATCAAGTCTAATACACCGCAAGAACGTCCTAGGCATAGTAAACAAAATAGCGGTCAAAACTGAAGTGTTTCTATGTTCACACGTTTAGCTCAACACGAATATTATAAGTTTCACAGTTATAATACAAGACGCGAATTCCTAAACGAATCATTTTAAAATAGTTCTAATTGGAATCTACATGTTTCATATTTATTAAATGAAGGCGCGAATTCTAAACGAAACACTAACATTGTTTAAAACGGGACCCTATATTTATATATGCTTAAAATGAAACGCGAATTCCCGAACGATAGCATTTTATATAACTAAATGTAACGAAATCTTATATAGTTTATAAATAAGGAGACCCGGCCCCAGGCGGTTTATATATATTTTCAATATAACGAGGCCCTACAACATCTTTATAAGTATAATACAACCCCGGTCTATCGAAACAATGTACTAGAAGTTTTTATATGTTTGAATACATGATATACGTTCCTTTTTTATACGCGTTTTTATACGCGAGATTTACGTTTTCGTATAATACAAAGTAACCCAAATTATACAACCGCGAAGTTTACATCACTCCTAAAGTATAACCAGAACTAATTGAAACATTTTTCATAGTTTAAGTCCGCGAGGCAAATATCTTTCATAAAATATAAAATACCCGAATCAAATTAAACATATTTTTACCTTATAGACTTTCCCCAACGCGCGTAATAATCCCGGCCACATGAAACGTTTTTATATGTTTTAATAGCGCGGGACCTATGTTTTCCTATATAATATAAGATAACCCGGGCCGAACGAAAGCAATTTTATATACTTTATAAAATAGTGAAACTTGTACATCTGTAAAACCGTAAATAAACCCCGACCCTCACGAGATTATTTTATATAATTTTTTAGAATAATGAAATTTTATACATCTGTAAAATTGTAAGTAAGCCCCGATTCTCACGAAATTACTCTATATAATTTTAAACGAAATGAAAATCTAGATTATTATAGGCTAAATCTGAAACCCCGCGAGAGCAGCTATATATTTTTCACATGACGTATTTTTAATCCCGGAATTTATTCTTTATAATTTTAACGGACTCTTACTATTAAACATAAACAAAAGATTATTAAAATAAACTAAATATTTTTTCAATAACTAAAATAAATCCGGTCTAATCGAAACATTTCATATAACGAAATATTATATGCCTTACAAATGTAAAAATTAAAATGAGACCTCGCGTATTTAGCAAAAGATAGGTATTTTTATAAGACTTATTTAAAATCGAATAACAACTCTTTTATCTTTTAACAATTTCCCGCGTGTTTAGCATAAAATAGGTATCTTTATAACGCACAGCTAGTTTCCAGAGATCCGCCAATACTATTCCTGTATACTTAGTAAAACGAAAAATTAACTAAATTTGAACACTAGCGGTTCCTGAAATTCTGCGAGTATTATTATGTGAACCTAGTAAGACGATAAAAATAATTAACTTTATAGAACGTAGTGATTTCCGAAGTTCTGATATGCCAAATTAATTACCTTTATAAAATAAAATCAAACCCGTACTCTGAGTTAAAACCCTTTTAACAGGACCTCGCGTATTTAGCATAGGATAGGTATTTTTTTAAGACTTATTAACAATTTCCCGCATGTTTAGCATAAAATAGGTATCTTTATAACGCACAGCTAGTTTCCGGAGATCTACAAATATCAGTTCTATATATGCCGGACTAATCAACTTTATAAAATAAAATCAAACCCATACCTCCCTTTTCTTTTATCGTGAGCAATCAACAATGTCGAAGAGTATAATTACCCGTGCACCACTTTCACTTGAAGCTAAACTATAATTTTCAAACACTGTGACTTTTTCAAACAGTCTAAGTCGACGGTAACTATCACTCACGGTAATTATCACTCAAAAAAACAACCGACGCGGATTTCGCACCCCCGTAGATGTCCACACCGACTGCCTCAATTCTGCTGTGTTTTGACATTTTAAAACCCCCCTAGCGGGAAAAGGGCCCATATCCAGCCTCTTTGGCTTCACTAATCTATCCATCCCTGATATCAGAATGCCGCCTACTAAGGTCTATTTTTGCAGTCCACAACCCTGACACCACTTACAGCCGTCATTGACTCCACCTTTTCTGTTGCTGTCTCTACCTATGTTTTGGGGCGGACTCGGTGGCTTCGGACGATTTAAATTCGCTTCGCAAGCGCGATAATTAATTTTTAATATTTAATTTCTAAGTTCAGTCCATATTGTCGTTTGATCAACCGTAACCACAATCTATCGGGTACTCCCCTAATCATAGTTGATGTTTCTTCATCTACCATTATCATGTCCCGTTCTCTCGTATTTTCACCCGTCTTTATCGGAAATTTAACGTTTCTTGGCCGCTATATCATGGGATCAATTTCCATATACTCACCACGTACACACTGCATACCCAGATATAACAATCATCCAAAGGTACTATACCTAATTTTAAATTAATTTTGGGCGATCTTTTCTCGTGGATCACCCAATGAATCCTGTCTTATGCCCGCGGCACCCCGCGCACAGGGACGTATTAGATCCCCCTGAACTGTTGCGGAATTTAAACATTGAAATTCCCTGGTGGTGCCCAGGGCTCACGTAGCCACGTCATATATATATATATAATTCGTAACCATTTATTATTATTTTTATTGGCAGTAAGATTGATCCACAAAATAACTATGTTACATAAATAGTGAATATTCTTGAACAATACAATACTGGAAGGGTTCGCTACAATACAATAAACTATTAATGTAAGTTAAAGTAAATTTTTAAATTCAGTGGAAAATTTTCAAGATCGTTTTGCTTTTAATTTTTCCCAAAACAAAATAAATAAATAAATAAATAAACACACAAATACACACTCACACAAACCCACTATTGGACATGTTTTTTCATAATTTTTTTTATCGATTGTATATATGTGTTTTCTTGTAACTGGCCCAAAACTCTGTACATCAATTATTGGTTTCTTTTCAAGATTGATTAATCATGTGGCTGTAAGAAAACCAATAAATGAAAATAAATAAAATAAATAAGTAAATAAACCTCCAGTGCCGCAGGCAAGGCGTCGGATCAGTTCAGTGCTTATTTATTGCCAAGGTACTGGACGCCTCCGCTGATAACTATATACCACTCACCATGTTCTTAGAGGTGTGTTGAAAGATTGCTAGTATCTGTCGAATCGGTCTCAAGTAGTTGTCTGTATTTGTACGTATATCATTATTACATGCTCTTGCTATATCCGTTCCACTTCACATTATTGTTCCTCCCGTCTTTGAATTTCTATCACACTATGTTCTCCTATGTTTTTGGTACTTATATGCTTGCTTTTTACTTGCATTTACTCCTATATATATTTGTTTCATTTATCCATCCATCTATAAGATCCCCATACGCTTTATCCTTTTATTTCATGTGTATATGGGCCGCAAATTCATATTATTTTATTTACAATATTCTTATCTGGATACACTTGTTCCAATTATGTTTTGTGGGTTATTACTACCAAACCCGGCGAAATCTGAGCTAGAATAGCCAATCGTATACACGTTACCCGTCCTGTTGAAACTACGCTAACGGCGGACAGGTTTGTAGTGATTACATAGTTAATATATTGTATCTATATTTGAGTATTTTCTTTTCTTGTTGTGCCATTAATATGCTTACACGTTATCGTTATCCCTTTTCTGACTATATATACCGTCATTGCGCAATTACCTATCTGTTGTAAAAGCCTGAAGAGCGTTAGTCTACAGATAAATATAATAGAATTATAGTTAACTTTTCTATCCGCCTACGTTATTCGACTCCCGCGAAACGAAAATGAATCATTATTCGCTTCTCGATAGAGCGTCAGTCTACAGATAAATATAATGGAATTATAGTTAACTTTCCTATCTGCCTACGTTATCCGACTCCCGCGAAACGAAAACGAATCATTATTCGCTTCTCGACAGAGCGTCAGTCTACAGATAAATATAATGGAATTATAGTTAACTTTCCTATCTGCCTACGTTATCCGACTCCCGCGAAACGAAAATAAATCATTATTCGCTCGGTTAAGGTCACCCCTCTGGTACATCGTATACGTTTAATCTGAGCTTCACGGCCAATTATTTATGGGGCGCTTTCCTCTTGCGATTCCCTAATTAGGACCCGCCTTCCTTACTTTTGCTTATATCTCCCATCTCTCTTGCGCGGCAATCCACTTAAGAAGACTGTATCGGACAGGTAGAATTATGACGACGGGATGATGATGATGATGACCCGTCTGATATGACGACGTGATGATGATGACCCGTCTGAAGTCATGAATGTTGGCCCTTTCGGAGGGCTCAGGTCCGTTGTATGGGCCCACCTCGCCTCCAAGCGGATAGTCGGCGCGGGCAGCGAGCCGGCGTTGCGATATGTGACATCTCCGACGGAGGGCGTTGGAAAAGTTCCACGAAGAAATTGCATTTTTGGTCTTATCTTGTAAAGTGTTGAAATATTTGAAATACTTTACAAGATAAGAAGATAGAAAATGAAATATTTAAATTTGATGAAATATTTAATGAAATATCTTAAGAATGAAATATTTAAGAATTAGATAAGACATTTGTAAATGTAATATTGAATAAAATTGATGTTTCGTGGTCTTGATATACAGGGAAAGTTCGCGCGATGGGAATAAAATCATTTTTAAATCGCGCGGAGCGCCGCGGACTATCATAGAATGGCCGCTATTTTGATGGAATTTATGTAAATGTCCTGCCTTGAAGAGGCGAGGAAGTAAAAATACATAAGTATTTAAATGTGCCAAATGAGTCCTTTGTGTGGTATTGTAAAGTAGAAATTAAAATAAAAAATGTTTAAATTGAGAGTAAAATATCTCGCGTGGGCCCTGATAAACTCGCTTGACCGCGCCGCCTGTATGTATGCAGCCCGCGCGGGTAATGGAAAAAACCCGGCGCCATAGTGTCGCCGTGCAGCTGGAGTCAAGGGCCACCAGCGAATATTTTTGAACTCTGATTACGGACGTTACAGACGTCCTAGCGAGCTGAAACATTTTTTATTGTGTTCCTCATGTGAACATCTATGGGAGTGATATGTTTTTGCGTGTCTGAAAGTTAGCTAGTGCGCTTTGTTTGAGGTGACACACTTTGTCTGCCTATTACGCAATTAATATCTATCCGACATACTTGAAAATATCACCAAAGGATGCGCTTGGTTGAGATCTATCTAATGGTATAACTTAGAATCTCGTAAAATCATGTTTACTATTTTTAACCGAATTAAATGTAAATTAATTCTTGAAAATGCCGCGGTAAATCGGCATATTTTGTTGAATAACTAGGTAAATTCACTCTTGCGGTTCCAGTAAACGACATCATCCTATGGGCAAGACATAGATTGGTATAGATGATGTGTTAAAATCCCCGGGGGGGTGGCGTTTAATTTGCTATCGATTAAAATATTTAATTTTAATCCGCGAATCGGCACGGGAGGCCGTCATTTTGCGCTCCGAGCGCCCGGTGAATCGAGCGCGCTGATTGGTCGGCGGCGCGAGTCAGGGGGAAGCTTTCCGCACTGTATAAATACTGCGCCGGGCGGGCGAGAGCCTCATTCTGCTGGGAGCCTCTGCCGAGTACGCCTACTGGTACATTTTATTCTGCGTTTCACTTCACACCCTGCTTGACCCCTGCTTTTCTTCTTTGGATTTGGACTCTGGATTTTCTACTGACTTCTGCATTTGGACTTGGCTACGATTTTGGATTTATTGGACTTGTTTTACCACCTGAGGCGACGACTTGGCACGGATTCTGGACTTGGAGAATTTTCTGCGCTCTACACTCCCGGCCTGCTAGTACATCGGGGCGTCGGAAGCGAACTCAGCGGACCGCACCTGCTATTAATTGTTTCCGTGGGGAACAAAGACGATTAATGACATTTAAACGGTTTCAAAAACCCAGCAAAAAAGCCCATAATTCAGAAACCTCGTGGAACTGTCAATATCATCGTCACCTTAGAGTAGACGTTAATCGGTTTTTTAATGGCTCAAAACGCAATAACCGCGACCCAAATCTCTGAAAACCGTGTTCAGTATATTTTATGGGGAGCACATGTGGACCGCTCGGACCGCATCGATCGTCAACCATTTGTACCAAACACGGCTTTACCTATAATTTCTAGCCTCCACCACAAGATTAATATGATTTATAAGAATTGAATAGTAACTGCCCGTAACCTATATCCGATCAATCGCTACTAACTCCCTCCCAATACTAGCGTTTCATCATTCCCAAATTTTTGTAGCTCCAATACTCCGCCAGGTGGGTTTAGCTCAATTTTTCCCGCGTAGCATTTAAATCATCTTAGAGTTCAAAATAAAAATAATAAAAAAAAAAATCTATTGAAACAGGTGATTCATCAGATCTGTTAACGTTAGATAAATGAAGTTATTCGGTGAAACCGAGAGAAATAAAAGACTGTAAGAGAAGAAATAGAAGACTAGGTTGATGAAATTAGCGCGCAAGGAGTAGATTCATGGAAGCAAACGCAGAGAGTAGATTCCTGTACCTAAGTAAACGCGGGAAGTAGATTCCTGTAAGTAAACGCAGGGACATAAATATCTACAGTGACTGGGTACCCACCACTTTCCCTGGACCGTTTTATGAGCTCACGCTGACATATCGGTCCTTCTCATGCGTCGCCTGGTTGACAGTTTTTTACTCTACAAGTTATCTCCATGCTGGACCGTGTATAGGGCGGCCCAGCAGGGAGATGCAAGCAAAGCCTAATCACCATCCCACTCTCGCAGAAATAGAATCTTTATTAGTTGGTATGATCGATTCAGTTATATGATAGTATAGATATATAAGATACAAAGATTTATGCATACAGCTTACAAAGGACATGGATACAGTACAAGAGCAAGAGAGACACAATACTGAGACCCACACGTGTAGATTCAAGGCAGAGAAGGATTACAACGGGAGGGGGACAGTGAGGGGATAGGAAGCCATTTTGACACCACTCCCTGTAGGGGAAGAAGACGTCACAGTCACACAGAAAAATGGAGTTCAATCCAAAGGCGCCACAGATCCACGGTCCTACGCAAAATCTATCCTCGGAGCAGCTCCCAGCGAGTTACTCACTCCCTCACGAATTCCCGAAGCAGTCCGAGGTTTCTTGCATTCCTGATAAGGTCATCGTTCCTAGGAGAGCGATGACCCACCCCTTCCAATCCTTCTAGCATCCTCTCCCTGGCATCTCTCATGACTTCGCAGTCCCAGAGTATATGCTCCGTTGTCTGTGGCACACGACTGCAGGTGCACCACGGAGACTCAGCCAAACCCAAGGCATTCAGTTTCGCTCGAAATTCGCCATGTTCCGATACCAACTGCATCATGTGATGTCCAAACTCCGGAGGACAACTTCCACCTTTCTCTCTGACGGCAACCCGCGGGAGAAAGGTGTAGGTCCAAAGATCTACAGGCCTTCCTCCTATAGTGGGTGGATACGTAGGATGAAGATATCACTCACCTCAGCCGTCAGAAATGCTGCAGTCGAGCAGATGGCGCCGGACAGTTTGGGCTGAGGGGTCGCCGTTATCAGCGACCACGATTGCTTTGCCAAGTAAATAAATTATATCATGTTGAAAATCGAAAATGTCCATTATATTTGATTGGTTGCGGTTTTTATTTTCTGATTAGTGGATGAGTTTCATTTCATCGCGTTCTCGTTAAAATAATTTTAAAGTATATTTTTCAGTCCGTATATTGTAGCGGCGGAAATAAGGTGTACTTAACTAGAATTTATACTAAATAATTCGAAATAAAATATGTATCATCTCGTAAAATTCGTTATCGTCATAATATCAGATAAATATTTAATTTCGCTTTATTTCCAAAATATATGTTAATCAACACTGCGTTTACTCTACTCTGCATCCCGTCGTTGTCAGCTGGGAAGGTAAGATGTGTCGCGTCGTCTACCTCTAGTAGTACCTACCGAGTGAGCTATGTTGGTGATGCCAGGTAGTCTTCCTTAATTCACATTAACTTGCGCGCTACCTATGTATATTTATTCAATAAATCAATTAGAGATGGGAATTGTAGTTCAGTGGACTGAACTATCTTTCAATGAGTCGTTTGTTCAAGAGAACTGTTCACTTTGAATCGATCGATCGTTCATTCGAATTATTGATTTTCGTTCGTGCAACCTATCTCTAAAGTCAATGTTCATTGTGTCGATCGGTCGCATGCCGTTTAGCAACCAATGCACTTTACGACTAGGACAGTGGAGGGGAACCTGGTCGTCGAGAGAGGACCGGGTGCAATTTTTTATTATTTTATTTTTTCTTTTACGTGTTTTTTATTTTAGGGACAACAGCAACTAATTGGATTAAGTTCTTGCGCTACCATGTACTTTGCCAACACTTCCTACGCAGCTTGTGCCAATAGGTTAGCAGTAAGTAGAATACATAATATAACGTAACTTATTAAAATTTAATATTCTTTTTTTATGACATGGTTAAACTCTAATCGAAAATCTTGTGCTGTATAAGATTACCCATTTTGACTTTGGTTTTCAAAAAAGAACGACCCAATGATGTAATACATACACGGCAACTCTACGTGAATGAAATGGTTGTTCTTGTTACATTTGAAGGTGTTCACTTTTCACCAGTTGTTCACATAAAGCATTGTATAAGCACATAAGAAAGACAAATTTTTATTATTATCAATCTACTGAGGTGAAAATTGGCTTTATCGAAAATTTAATTTTTCACTCATTCTAGTAATATTTCATTCATTCAACAGTACGACCTGGTGTCTTTGCATCAAGATCCTATAAAAAATTAATGATTTACCTAATAGCGAATTGCGGTTACTTTGAAAAAAAAAGAATTTTATTGTATTTTACTGATAAATTGAATTTTCATAAAAAATATGTTAAATTCTTATTTATATGTATATAATATGGTTCTTCCGTTTTGAAAAGCAGCATGATGAATTTGCCTGGTCTCTCTGGTTGTTTGAAAGTGGCGTCTAAAGGCAGGAGTATCAACTTGGTCTTTCGTTTAAATCATTTATTTTTACGAAAACAGGTTGTTTGATTTGTGGAAAATACAAAAATCTATGCTTTAAACGAAAGATTACTACAAACCAGGTTGATACTACCGGCTTTAATTTTCAAACCCCCCAGTACGAAATGAGACAATCTATATAATTAATTCTTATTATTATCTATTGCAACTGATCGCACACTACTGAAATCAAAAAGTATGTTGTATTTTTAGATTATCGCAACTTCGGTTCAGGTGTTGTCACCCGCGAATGGTCAATGCACGAGCGGATATTGTGAATTTGTTCGGTGTTTGCGGAGGGCCAACTCAAATAATGTAGTAAGTAAAGCCGATTCCTTAATTCATTTATTATATTCAGTAATATCATAATTATAACACATTAATCCACTTACATACGAAAATTCGATCAATCGTCTTTCAAAGATACAAACATCTTTATGCAATTATTAAATCTTATTTAAGTACTCGTATGCGCAAAATTTAAAAATGTACCAGAATTTCTAATTTGGCAGCAGCGCAGACTAGTTGGTGTCCCTAGAGCTTGGCGGCGCGCGGGGCCCACGCTTTTTTTTAGTAATGTTTACAGTAGTCAAGTTTGATCTTCTTTATGAATTGCTCTTCGGTTATTTCAGTAAATGCTGGAGCCTGGGTTAACTTCGTTTGACTCGCGAATGAACGCTTGGCACGGAACTCATTTGTAATTAGAGACATTCTGTCTGTAACTAAAAATATATATTTTTAATGTTAATGTATGTTTTTTATCACTTCGACGAAGAAAATTCTAAATTTCAAAACCGGTTATAAAAATTGTATATAAACTGAAGCGGTTGTATAAACTATGTTCATTATAAATTTGTTTAACAATTATGCAAAAGTTACACTGTTTTATATTTGTTTCACAAACCGCGGATTTGTCTAGAAAAAGGCATTCAGTCCCGCGGTCGGTATAGCGTCGGCTAGGGGATTCGAATTAACTTAGGAAATTTTCTATCTATAAATCGAACCTCGCAGATTGCCCAGTGCGCCCGAGAAGTGAGAGCTCTGGGCGCCGTGAACGTGAGCCTGGACAACGACAACATCCGCTACTACACTAACATGACGAGCTGCATCCTCGCCAAGACCCGCTGCAACACGTACAACCCCATCACCGGCGACCTGCAGCTGCCGGGCGTCGCGGCGGTGACCAGCGGCAAGGCCACGACGCAGGTGGCGCTGTACAACGCGCTGCAGACGGCGCCGGACGGCACGCTGCGGGTGGTGGCCTTCCCGGCCACCCTCGGCATCTCCACCAGCTGGTGCTCCACCGACACCGCGCTCACCAACGCGAACTGGCTCAATAACGAATGTTGACGGCTTCATTGAGAGCGAATCGCCAGTGTTGCGACGTCACGCACTGCACGCCCTACAATACGTTTCTTGTTCATGTTTTGGCTATTCTGTAGTGTTTCTTCGACTTCTCCGATTTCATTGTAAGGCCCATCATCGGGGTTGATCTTAAATTGAAATTTAGGCATTGTAGACAGAGAGGATAGAAGAGTGCGATGTTCACATTCATACATCTTCTCATGCGGCTCTTCGATTGTTGAAGCTTTTAACAGGGCCGCCCTCCACTATTTGGTTTATCTAACCACTATTTGGTCTTACCGGGTCTTTTACGAACACTCTCTATTCCTACTGCCTTCAATACTTTATTCTAGTCTCTCTGTTTTATAGTCTCGTATGTTTTCTTTACCATCCTCTCCTTACGCATTAATTTCCCACTCTATCGAACACAAATTTTCGACTCGCTCGAGCGACCGCATTGCACCGCATTCAGTCCACTTTAATTTTTTATTTGACAAATTTAAGCCTCCATATAGGTGGCACAGAACACCAGGGCACCATTTACCTAATTTTCCACCCTCCTCTCTCGATGCCCTTCTCAGCCTTGCCCAGTAAATATACTTCCCAAAGGGACAAACTCTTTTATTAATTTGTTTTAAGCATTAATTGTTAGATATTTCTGACGCAAACACATAAACACGTTAATGATGTTTAACCGCATAATAGTTCAGCATCATGACTTAAATACTCATACAAGACATATTTATGTACATCCATACAGGGCCTGTTTTTTCATTTTACATTGGAGACCAATATTTTTAGATGCATCATTGTTAAATTATTCTGCATTTTTCTAAAAACATGCGTAGGTTCGGTGAGCTATTGATTACAAAATATGTGGTTTGAGACAATCTTATTCTACATAAATATCAGGCGCGTGCAGTCGGTACATTGTAACGGGAGTTGTATGTAAAAATATACTATAGAAAAGCGAAATTAAACATTTGCCCAAGAGAAGATTATGATGTATTCAAATCTGATTGTACCTTTTTACTTTTCTGAACAAATATCTTTTTAGAGTTAACTCATTTAATGTAGGTAGGTATATTGGGTTCTTGGTACGAATACTTTAGAGGTTTCGGGCAAGTTTTAATAATGTTACTTGTATAATAACATAAAGTAAAATTGTCTGCTTAGTGAACGTAATGTACATTAACAAAAATACGTCATTCTTATATAAATAAAATACTTCTGTAAGACTACTTTTGAGTTTAAGTTATACACGAATAGTTTCGAGAGCCACATATGCTCTCATCATCTGCAGGTGAGAATATAAATTAAAATATCTTAGATACTGATAGAGGTGAGTGGGTTATGGTGTGGGGGAGGGGGTGGCCAGCCCATCAGTACCTAGGATATTTTAGTTTATACTAACTGTGCCCGCGCGGCTTCGCACGCGTAGATTTTTAGTACACTGTTTGGATCGTCATAGAACTTTCGCGAACCTTCTAGAACATTTTCCTTCCGACCAACACAATTGGTGCGCCTATTTTGAAACAATTTGAAGCATTTGCAGCTTTCCCTTCCCTTGTTGTGGAGAAAACTTATATATATATATATTTATATATATTATATATATATATTATATATATATATATATATATAATATATATATATATATATATACCTGTAGATGAGAGCATATGTGGCTCTCGAAACTAGTCGTGTATAACTTAAACTCAAAAGTAGTCTTACACAAGTATTTTATTTATATATAAAAATTGTCTTTACCTATGAAATCGCCTTATATTGAATTTTTTTTTATGAAGTGTATATATTTAATTAATTGCGGAGTATAAAAGCAAAGGCGGCAATATCCAAAATAATTTGAATGCAGTCATCGAGGATTACTAATTTATAAAGCAGGTATTGAATTCGAGATTTAATAGGAAACATAGCTTGTACATAGGAAACTGATTTTGGAAGGGATAGGATACATAAAATCTAGAATTCAGTACATTATAATTTAGTAATTCTCGGTGACAGCATTCAAATCATTTTTTATTTTTTCGGATATTGCTGCCTTTGTTTTTATACCCCACATATGGTGTAATGTAAGCCTTTTTTCATAAATTTTTTATTATTTTTATAAATATAATATTTTTATATACATAATATAATGTTTTTATTTTATTCGTCAACAAATCATATCTTAAACCAATATATCTACGGTAGTAAAATAAATATTTATTTATATCTTCTATATAAATAAAAATGTAAGTGTTCGTTTGTAAAAAATCGCTAATCTCTGAAAGTTCTTCACTGAATGCTTTGAAATTTTAGCACAACGCCAACGTTGCATTCAAATACGAGGATGTTTTGTATACCTACTATTTATTTATATAAATAAAAATGTAAATGTTTGATTGTCCAAAATCTTAAACTATGTATAGTTCTTCAAATATTGTTTTGAAATTTTGACACAAAACAACGTTCCATTCGATTTCTTACAAATTATTTGAAAAAAAAAGTGCCAGTACCTACCTTTATATTAGTGTGAAACAAAATATTTATAACGATACCAAAAAAAGGTTTTTTTGTAAAACAGCGCTATCTGTTGGAGGTAAAAGCAACACACACTATCGGTACCTATAAAACTCAATGTCAATTTACACCGTTTGTTCGATTCAACTCAAATGTTGTATACTTATTCCTTAGGACCCGGCGGGTAATATAGGCGACCTCCCCTTTTACCCATCCTATCGCCACGATGTATTTTCAATGCAAATCTATACTGTTCGACCGATCGGGCTCAAAATTTGAAAACTTATTCTTTAGAACTCAGCGGATAATATAGGCGACACTTTTCCCCTCGCCCTTTACGCCTTCCACTCCCCCTGATATATTTTCAATGTAAATCTGTACCGTTTGACCAATCTGACACAAATTTAGGACCCGGCGGATAACACAAACGATATTTACACCGTCTCCCTTTACCCCACCCCCTCCTCTGTATTTTATGTACAAATCTACTAGACCGTGTGATCAATCTGACCCAAATTTAGCATATTTATTCTTTAGGACCCGGCGGGTAACAAAGGAGATATTTACCTCTCCCCTTTTACTCCACCTCCTCAACTGATATAATTTCTGTACAAATCTACATGGTTTATTTATCTGTTTATTCTTTCATTTAGAATTTTACTATTCACATTTATTTTTTCTTTTACCATTATTTTGTTTACCGCTACTCTTGC
Source organism: Agrypnia vestita (assembly GCA_016648135.1). Lineage (NCBI taxonomy): Eukaryota > Metazoa > Arthropoda > Insecta > Trichoptera > Phryganeidae > Agrypnia > Agrypnia vestita. The sequence continues at coordinate 14,025 of JADDOH010017413.1, forward strand.
TTTCTATTATTTTTCACTTTATTTTCATATTGGATGCTCTTTTTCTGATTTTTTAATTGTAATATTATTAGTTGGCTTTACTACCAAGGTTATTGTCTGCCGGCATTAGTTTTTCGGACTGGCGAGTCTTTGTATGTTTGTGATGTATATTTTATTTTCTTTTTTTCCCGCAGGTGAGTGACTATTTGCACTCAATACTGCGGTGCAATTTTTGTAATTATTTCTCATTCCTGATCAGCTGTCACCCGTGTATTTTTCAATACCCATTCCCGTATTCCACACGCACCCCAGAGACAGTGAAGTGGTTAGTTAAGTTTCCTCGCCTCGTCGCGCGAGTGCTTTGCATCGTCAGCGGCGTAGCGAGGAAACTGCTTTAGCATTAAAACAATGCCAAACTGGATGGCGAAAGTGTAGGGCCGATACGGGAGCTTTTGCTCGTAAAAATGCTCTGGGTCTGTGGTGGGTCCCACTTCACTATCCGTTTATTCTTTAAGACCCGTCGGGTAACATAGACGACATTTTCAACCTCCCCCTTTACCCCTTCGTCTCCCCTGATATATTTTCAATGCAAATCTGTACTGTTCTACTAAATTATGCATTAATATTCTCAAGGACCTGGTGGTCAACATATGCAACATTTGCCACCTTGGATATCCCATCCATCCGACTAGATAATGTAAACATGTTTTTAAAGGCTTTGCAAAACAATGCAACCTATTTTCCCCTCACAATCTTATTTTTAACTTAATCCTCAATCCGTGCAACGTAAGAAAATTTCCATGTCTCAATGTGACTTTCGCGAAGTGAACGGACTGTACCTCGCATTAAAATGGAAATAGTATGTAGCATTTTTTCTACGCGTTACATAATACCTAAATGTATTTTTAAAAAACTGAAAAAAAAACATAAATTCATAATTATTTAAAACCGCCTCCTCCGTAGTTCAACATTTTTTTTCCACGTCCCATCCTCGGTCTACTTGTCCCCTTTTTTTATCTTTCGTGACGAGTATTTCAATCCCTGTCGAATGTTTCCACCTAGAACTCCGTCTCTACTAATGCCCTAGCCGAGAGCAGGTCGAGACAACGTAAGTCTCACTCTACGCTGTGTACGCGTCCCTTATGCTATTTTTCGTAAATAATTGAATTTTATTAAACAAAAACTTTAAAGTTTCCAATCCGTCACAATAATTTTGAATGTCGAACGTCGCTTTGATCGACAGAAGTAATAGGTAGGTATAATAATACTTTTACTTCTGTAGTTGTAATAATATTTTTTACGTTCATAATATTTATATGTATATTTTAGGGTCACACTTTCGTATTATTTTCTTAATCTATACACCTATAAAACTCAATGTATGTCTGTCTGTTCTCGATACAAAGAGACACCGTTAGTCCCATTCAATTCAAATTTTGCATACTTATTCCTTAGGATCCGGCGGGTAGCATAGGCGACATTTTCCTCACCCTTTACCCCTTTCCCTCCTCCTGATATATTTTCGATGGAAATCTGTACCATTCGACCGATCAGACTCAAATTTTGCATACTAATTCTTTAGGACTCGGTAGGTTATACTGGTGACATTTCCCTCCTCCTCCTTTAACTTTGAGTTCAACCGATTGTACTCAAAAATTGCAAACTTATACTTTAGAATCTGGCGGGTAACACAGGCAACAATTACCCCTTCCCCCTTTATCTAAGATATATTCTGTATTTATTCTTCAAGACCCGGCGGGGTAACAAAGGTGACATTTACCCTCCTTTTTCTCCACCCCTATCCCTGATGTATTTTGTGTACAAATCTACACCGTTTGATCGATGTGATCCAAATTTTGCTTATTTCTTTTATAGGATCCGGCGGGTAACAAAGACAACTTTTCCCCCCTTTCCCTTTACCCCTGATATATATTTTTTACAAATGTACACCGTTCGCTGATCTGAAATTTTGCATACGTATTCTTTAGAACTTGGCAGGCAAACGACATGCACATCCCATACATCCCAGCCTAGAGTAAATGCAAACATTCTTTTTATTGAAGACTTTGCAAAACAATGGAATCTTTGTTCCCCCCCCCCCCCCACAAACTCATTTTGAACTTAATCTTTAAACCGTGCAACGCCGCGTAGGAACAGCTAGTATTTAATAAAAATAATCTTAGTTTTCACCACTTTTACAGTACAATTTTTTGTATCCTGACAGGGGTCATGGGCTCAGAAACATTTTGATATTTTTCAATACAAAAGTGGTGAAAAGTAAGTTAATTTTTATTAATTATATATAATAATTTAACTACAAAATTATTTTGCTGTTTTTGAAGAAGAAAATATTTATTTATCGACATACACCTATCATCCCTTTGACGAACAACGCAAGAATATTTTGAATCTAAATAATTCTGTTGGTATTTGTTAATTTATTGATTAGGATAAATTGTCATAAGGTACTTAATTCTGACGAATTGTACTTTTTTCTTCAATATTAGCAAAATGACTTTGTGGCGACATTATCAATATAATTAATATCTACAAATATACTTTGTTTTTACCACTAATTTGTTGAAACAAAGTATATTCTTATTGATCAAAATTGTATTTTTATTTGTAAAGTTTATGTATTAATGTCAGTTATTTAAAGAAAGTGGTGGTGTGCCGAATCCGTGCGCCTCATAATAATTTTCCGGAATATTCTACAAGTTCAAATCAACGGTTGTGTAAGTCCCTACAGGGGTTAATTTATGAAAAATCAAAAAGTAATAAAATATTTTTCGACAACCAAGAGCGGAACGTGTCGAAGCAAATCAGCCGCTGCATACAGAAAATATCACCGAGACGGGGCGTGAGTACCGCCCCTGGGACCGCTCCGCCGAACGGAGCGCGAGCGCAGCAGCGCCAGCACACAACAATAATAATAATAACACCCGGCCTGGAGGGGGAGCCGACATCTTGCTGCTTCCAAGAGCTTGCTGAACGACATCGGGGTGTACAATCTGACCCCCTTACTACTCAGATACATCCTCCAAGCAAGTGGTTTGTGAGGAACACAATTATCCTCCGGATGATTGTGTTCCTAAACGAACATATCCTAGAATTAGCCAAGAAGTTTTACACAAAACTATCAACAATTCAAAACCCCACAATCTCTTCCCCCTCCGGCCACCTGAAGAATGGGTGTAAAGAGGCCTTAGAGCCCACATATAAAAGAAAAAAAAAATTGACAGTGCTGAACAAGCACCCCATTCTTCGGGGACCCTAACCCTATCCCGTGATACTACAAACAAAGGAGACAAAAGGGCTTCGCCCCTAACACTCTGTGTTCATTCATAGTAAGGTAACGTGACCCCATTACGGGACTTTCTTTTGATTTTCATCACCCACTCCCACCCATGCAAGCCACCCCCACCAAACTCGCATATTTTCGATGTGACAGCAAGGGCTATCCACCACCATAACCGCCGGTGGGTGGTTGTAGCTGGTTGTGGAGAAAACTTGGCGAATAGGGAAACACGGGTTTCT
>JADDOH010017414.1:0-19812 GCA_016648135.1 Agrypnia vestita
TGAAGTATGCTCTGGTGTCCCTCAAGGGTCACATCTTGGTCCGATTCTCTTTAATATTTTCATCAGTGACTTCGCAGACAATTTACTATCCGATTACCTAATATATGCAGATGACATGAAAATTTTCAGAAGAATCATGAATGACCAAGACTTAGAAATTCTTCAGCACGATCTCAAAGACCTCCACAGGTGGTGTACTAAAAACAAACTAATGTTAAATATCGGTAAATGCTCAGTAATGTCATTCTCTAGATCACGAAATCAATATCAGGTTAATTATCTCATTGATGGACATCATCTCCCGACAGTCACCTCGGCAAAGGACCTTGGAGTTATTGTGGACCATAAACTGAATTTCTCAAGCCACGTGGAGAAAGTTGCGTCACAAGCTTTCAAGACTCTTGGTTACATCATTAAAGCTGGGAAGGACTTCAGCAATGTCTACATGCTGGTACGACTATTCGACAGTCTTGTGAGACCGATTTTAGAATACTGTTCTGTCATTTGGTCGCCGTGTACCAATAAACTAATCAATCAGCTCGAAAGAATACAATGCAAACTATGTAAATGCATCGCCTATCGTACACGATCACCAGGAGATATTGAGACCGTATATAACAGATTTAGAATCAGCAAACTAATCACTCGAAGACAATTGTCTGACCTGACCTTCTTCTACAAATCTGTCAACGGACAGATAGACTCGCCCGAGATCCTGGAACAATTTGGCATTATCACTGCTAGGCCGGATCTAAGAGTGCGTAGATTGTTAGAAACCACTAAATCCACAAAAAGTTACGTGTACAATGGCCCAAGAAATAGGATTGTCAATCTGATGAATAGCCACTGTGTTGATATCAACTTCTTCGATGAATCATACGTCTCATTCTCATCAGCGGCAAAAAGATTGTTATCACAGTATTAAAATTACCCTCAACCCTATATGATTATACCATGTTGTTACTATGCTAGTATTGTTTTTTTTTATATATATGCAATTTTTCTAATCCATTCATTTAAGTCTATTATTTTTGTAAAATCAATGTATATAGCCGATTGGCGTATGAATAAATAAATAAATAAATTTCGAGTAAAATAAGATTTTTCGAGAATGTTTCGTTCCCTCTGGTAATCCTAAAAATTAAAGGGTGATTAAATTACAGCTGAACGGAGGCTAGTTGGGTTCTGTTAGTGGTTCAATGGAGTGGCGCTAATGCTCGAGTTGCAGAGAATAAGTACAATGAGATCTCAATTAAAAACGCTTAAAAAAGTTATAGAAGAAGCGCTGAACGAGCATCAAATACTAAAATTGGAGACATCATCTATATGCATGTAACTAGTAAGGCAGCATGAAAAAGTAAATTTGTGCAACAACTGGATGATATAGAAATTGAATTAAATATTGTCTTAAAACAACTTCAACTGTATAACGGAGTAAATGAACAGCATATAACGATTTGAATAAGAGGTTTCCAGGAAACTTTTAGATCTCTCTTATTATTCTGACAAATTTAAAAGTGATTAACTTACAAAAGAAAGCAGGCTAGCTGGGTGTTACTAGTGGTGCAGAGGAGTGGCGATAATATTTTTGACTGTGCGGTTTCGTTTCCTGAAAAAATTAAGAAATATTATATGAAGGGAGTTGCAGAAACTCATGGCTGGTTACTTTCTAGGTAGCATGAACTAAATTTCCACAACAGTTGGACGGTATAGACTACAGACAGTGCATTTAATCAAGTCGCCCATTTAAGATAGCAATAATGGAAAAATGACGTTCAATATGACGTGTAATGTAATATTGGACAATTTTGTGTTTAATAATAAGCTTCTGACCCCATTAGTTATTCTGAAAAATTGAAAAGGGATTCACTTACAGCAGAAGGCTTGTTGGTTACTATTAGTGGTGCAGAGGAGTGGCGCTTTTACTCGGGGTTGCGCTGTGAGGTGATCTGAAATGACAAATAAATATCTTATCAACTGGACGTTGCAGAGAGTAAGCAAAATGTGATCTATAAATAAAAACTCTCAAAATCTGATTGAGGAAGCGTAGAACGTGCATCAAATATTAAAACTAGAAACATAATCTAAATGCAAGTAACTAGTAAAGCTGCATGAAAATGTAAATTTGTGCAACAACTGGATGATACAGAAAGTTAAATAAATATTGCTCAAAAATGACTTCTACTGTATTATGGTGTAGAGGATCAGATATAACGAGTTGAATAAGAAGTTCCCGGGAAACTTTAAGATCTCTTGTTTTTCTGGAAAATTTAAAAGTGATTAACTAACACAAGGCAGGCAAGCTGGGTGCTACTAGTGGTGTAGAGGAGTGGCGTTAATATTCTTGGGTGTGAGGTGTCGTTGCCTGAAAACATAAAGAAATATTCTGTGATGGGAGTTGCAAAAATTGAAGGCTGGTTAATTTTAAGGCAGCGTAAAATACTAAATTTGTACAACAATTGGACGGTATAGAAAGTGCATAAAATCATGTCATCCATCAAATACAAAATGAACGCAAGAAAAAATAGAAAAATTACGTTCAATTTAATATGTAGTGTTATATCTGAAAATTTCTAGTTAAATAAGATTATTCAAGAAAATTTCGTCCACTCTGGTTATTCTTAAAAATTAAAAAGGGATTAACTTACAGCTGAAAGCAGGCTTGTTGGGTTCTACTAATGGCGCAAAGAAGTGTCGTTAATTCTCGGGGCTGATGGTGGTCTGAAAATAAAATAAATATTTTATCAATTGGGCGTTGCAGAGAATAAGTACGATGAGATAAAAAATTAAAAACTCTTAAAAACGCGATAGAGGGAGCGCGGAACGTGCATCAAATACTAAAACTGGAGACATTATCTAAATGCAACTCGTAAGGCAGCATGAAAAAGTTAATTTGTACAACAACTGGATGATATAGAAAGTGAATTAAATATTTTAAATGACTTCAACTGTGTAATGGAGAAGAGGGTCAGCATATAACGAGTTGTTCCGGAAAATTAAAAAGTGATTAACTTACACCGGAAGGCAGACACGCTGGTTTTTACGAGTGGTGCAGAGGAGTGGCGATAATGTTTTTGGCTGTGCGGTATCGTTGCCTGAAAATATTAATAAATATTCCATAAAGTAATTTACATAATTTCTAGGCAACCAAGGCAACATGAAAAACGAAGTTTGTGTAATAATTGCACGGTAAAGAAAGTGAATAAAATATTGTTGTCCATTTAATATAGAATGAACGCCAGCAATACTGTAAAAATGACGTTCTATGTGAGAGGTAGTGAAATATCGGACAATTTTGAGTTTTATTACAGGTTTTAAGAAAACTTTCGACACCTTCAGTTATTCAGAAATATTTAAAAAGCACAAACTTACAGGTGAAGGTAGGCTAGTAGGGTACTACAAGTAGCGCGGAGGATAAGCGCTTATTTTCGGGGCTGAACGGCTTGGTGATCTGAAAATAAAATAAATATCTTGTTTATACATTGCTGAGAATAACTAAGATGGGATCAGAAATTAAAAACGCTAATATAAATGTGAAAGACGAAACTTGGAACATTGTCAGTGTGCAATCAATTTTCTATCAGGAGGCCAAAATTTAACGCAAGTAACTATAATAAGGCAGCTTGAATAACTGAATTTGTACAAAAACTGGACGATATAGAAGTGGATTAATTTTTTTCTAAAAATGACTATAACTTTTTGCTGAAATGAAGAATCAGCATAAAACGTGTTACATAATAGGTTTTAATAAAACTTCTAGATCTCTCTGGTTATTCTGGAAAATTAAAGAGTGTTTAACAGCAGACGGCAGACTAGCTTGTTACTAAAAGTGGTGCAAAGGAGCGGTGATAATATTCTTGACTGTGCGGTGTTGTTGCCTGAATACATTAATAAATATTTTATCAAGGAAGTTACAGAATTTCTAGGCACTGAAGGCAACAAGCAAACATAAGTTTGTGCGACAGTTGGACGGAATAGAAAATGCATTAAATCTGTCGTCCATCAATTACAGAAAGAACGCCAACAATTATAGGAAAATAACGTTCAATGTGACATTTACTGAAATATCAGACAATTTCGAGTGAAATAAGATTTTTCAAGAATGTTTCGTACCCTCTGGTAATCCTAAAAATTAAAGGGTGATTAAATTACAGCTGAACGTAGGCTAGTTGGGTTCTATTAGTGGTTTAATGGAGTGGCGCTAATGCTCGAGTTGCAGAGAATAAGTACAATGAGATCTCTAATTAAAAACGCTTAAAAAAGTTATAGAAGAAGCGCTGAACGTGCATCAAATGCTAAAATTGGAGACATCATCTATATGCAAGTAACTAATAAGGCAGCATGAAAAAGTAAATTTGTGCAACAACAGGATGATATAGAAATTGAATTAAGTACTGTCTTAAAACAACTTCAATGGTATAACGGAGTAAATGATCAGCATATAACGAGTTGAATAAGAGGTTTCCAGGAAACTTTTAGATCTCTCTTATTATTCTGAAAAATTTAAAAGTGATTAACTTACAAAAGAAAGCAGGCTAGCTGGGTGTTACTAGTGGTGCAGAGGAGTGGCGATAATATTTTTGACTGTGCGGTTTCGTTTCCTGAAAAAATTAAGTAATATTCTGTGATAGCAGTTGCAGGGCTACTACGCACTTAAAGCATCATGAAATACTACGTTTGTACATCAACTGAGCGGTATAGAAAGTGCCTTAAATCTTGTCGTCCATTTAAGTCAGAATGAACGCCAGCAATAATCGAAAAATGACGTTAATTTGACATGTTGTGGAAGATCGGACGATATTGAGTTTATTAAGTAGTTACAAAACCTTTCGATCCCTCTGGTTATTCCGAAAATTTAAAAATTCATTAACTTACAGGTGAAGACAGGAAAGTACTAGTGGTGCAGAGGAGTGGCGCTATTGCTCGGGTCTGTACGTTTTGGGGATCTGAAAATAAAAATAAATATCTCATCAATTGGGCATTGCCGAGAGTAATTAAAATGGGATCACAAATAAAAACACTTAAAAATGTAACACAGGAAGCGCGGAATATTGTCAATTTTGGTTACATATTAAATCTGGAGGCAGAATCTAAATGTAAGTAACTAGTAAGGTATCATGAAAAAATTTGTACAACAACCGGATGATATATTTGTCTAAAAAATGACATTAACTGTTTTATGGATTCGAGAATAAGTATCTAACGAGTAGAATTTGAGATTTCCAGGGATCTTTTATATCTTTCTGGTTATTCAGGAAAATAAGTAGGTTATTAACTTACAGCTGAAGGCAGGCTAGCTGGGTATCACTAGTGGCGCAGAGGAGTGGCGATAGTATTCTTGGCTGTGCGGTGTCGTTGTCTGAAAACATAAACAATATTATATCTGGGGAGTTTCAGTACTTCTAAGCACTTTAGGTGGGATACCTACCTAGACATTTTGAAAAAATCGATTTTAAAATTTTTGAACTTTCTTAACGCTTGATGTCTTAAGAATATCTAGAGAAAATTTTAAGCTAAAATTCAAAAAATAACAAAGTTATAGCTGATAATAGTGGAATCTCTTTGTTTATTTTCATATATTGCACAATTTTCAAAAGCGTTTTACTAGAAACCATGTTTTGAAAATCGGTGACCAAAATATCTCGGCAACCACTGAACCGATCAACTTGAAATTTATTAAAATAAAACACAAATTACTTTGTTTTCACCACTATATTAGATTAAAAAATCTACATGTTTCGAGAACAATGTTCTCTTCATCAGGATTATTGTGTACTAATCTTAAAAGTTGAAACAAGCAAATATGTTACGGTGAATGAGCGGTTGAGGGGGTAGGTGAGGGGAGGGGGGGGTTCGAGGTGTTATATTTAAGCATATTAATCGATATTTAATTGTCAACTTTTTGTACACTTTAGCCTTTTTTGCCGAACTCGCACATATTAACTGTTCGAAGAAACCCCCCCAACCGCTCATTCACCGTAACATATTTGCTTGTTTCAACTTTTAAGATTAGTACACAATAATCCTGATGAAGAGAACATTGTTCTCGAAACATGTAGAATTTTTAATCTAATATAGTGGTGAAAACAAAGTAATTTGTGTTTTATTTTAATAATAATGTCACCACAAAGTTCAAGCCTTCATACAGAAGAAGAAAAAATATTCTTCGAACAGTTGAAATTTATAGTGGTTAATCTATACACAATTATCTAATTTTTTTCGTAGGATGTTTTTTAAGTGGCTTAGTTTTTTTTTATCGGCATAATAAACCTGAATGTTTCCTTAACGTTATTTAAAATTCAAACGCCCGCCATTTAGTCAAAAAATCTATATTTTCAAAGCGCTTTCTTCAAAGACTAAATTATAGTATAAATTTTGATATTCTGTTTGTTTTTTTATTTCGATGATGACAGATGAAATGAAATTGGTCAACGCAGAGGACCTTTTTTTTTGGCAGTCGATAAAACCCAAGAATTTTCCGCCAATGTTGAAAATTTTTTTTATAATTTTTTTTTTGCATTTTCTTAAAATTATTAATTTTAATGTAGAAATAATACAAAAACCATAATTTATAAAAGTTTTCTTTACAAATTCACAAAAATTGCCCTGTTTAGATAAGTATTCCCCCTTAAGGCAGCCTGAAGCACTAAGTTTGTACAACAACTAGATGGTTTAATGTTTTATAATCCAATAATGGAAAGATGACGTTAAATGTGACATGTAGACAAATAGACACAAGATCAAACAATTCTTAATATGAGGTTTCAAGGAAACTTTCGTTCCCTCTGTTTATTCTTAACCATTATAAAAGGAATTACTTACAGCTGAAGGCAGACTAGCTGGGTTCGACTAGGGGCAAAAAGGAGCGGCGCTAATATTCTTTGCTGTGTGGTATCGTTGCCTGAAAACAAAGGCGAGTATTCTATCAACTGGGCGTCAAAGAATTTCCAGGCAGAAAACATTTAAGCATGAAAAACAAAATTTGATAACAACTGGAAGGTATAGAGAGTGCATGAAATCTTGTCGTCTATTAAAGTCCAGAATTAATGCCAACAATACTAGAAACATGACGTTCAATGTGACTTGTAGTGAAAGATCGCATAATTCTAATTTTAATAATAGGTTCGACTCATATATATATACTCGGTTATTCTGAAAATTTAAAAATGCGTTAACTTACAGGTGAAGGCAAGCTAGTTGAGAAAAATGACGTTCAATGTGACATGTAGTGAAAGATCGAACAATTTTGATTTTAATAAGAGGTTTCAAGGAAACTTTCGTTTCCTCTGTTTATTCTTAACCATTATAAAAGGATTAACTTACAGCTGGAGGCAGACTAGCTGGGTTCGACTAGGAGCAAACAGGAGCGGCGCTAATATTCTTGGCTGTGTGGTATCGTTGCCTGAAAACAAAGGCGAGTATTCTATCAACTGGGCGTCAAAGAATTTCCAGGCAGAAAACATTTAAGCATGAAAAACAAAATTTGATAACAACTGGAAGGTATAGAGAGTGCATGAAATCTTGTCGTCTATTAAAGTCCAGAATTAATGCCAACAATACTAGAAACATGACGTTCAATGTGACTTGTAGTGAAAGATCGCATAATTCTAATTTTAATAATAGGTTCGACTCATATATATATACTCGGTTATTCTGAAAATTTAAAAATGCGTTAACTTACAGGTGAAGGCAAGCTAGTTGAGAAAAATGACGTTCAATGTGACATGTAGTGAAAGATCGAACAATTTTGATTTTAATAAGAGGTTTCAAGGAATCATTCTTCTCATCTGGTTATTCTGAAAAATTAAAAAAGCGTTAACTTACAGGTGAAGGCAGGCTAATTGGTACTACTAGTGGCGCAGAGGAGCGGCACGTTTTCTGAAAATTAAAATAAATATCCTTTTAATTGGGCGTTGCTGAGAATAACTACGATGGGATCACAAATTAAAAAATCTTATAAATGTGATAGAGGAATCGCGGAATATTTTTTTCGTGCGTTCAATATTAAAACTAGAGGCAGAATATAAATTCAAGTAACAAGTAAGGCAGCATGAAAAAATATATTTGTACAACAACTGGATAATAAAGAAAGTGCATACAATTTTGTGTAAAAATTGATGTTAACTGTATTATAGGTTGGAGGATCAGTATATAATGAGTTGATTAAGAGGTTCGCAGGAAACTTTCAGATCTCTGGTGATTCTGTAAAATTAGAAAGTGATTAACTTACAGCGGAAGGCAGGCTAGCTGGGTACTGCTAGTGGCGCAGAGGATTGGCGCTAATGCTCGCAGCTGTGCGTTGTAGCGGCCTGAAAACGATATAAAATATATTATCACCTGGGCGTTGCAGAGTGCGATGAGATAATAATGTCGCTGCCCATTAAAGACACTAAATTATGATAGGGGATGCGTGGAATAATGTCAACGCGTGTTAAATACTGAGTCTGGAGCCAGAACCTTATACCCTTTTTAAAAGATAAATATTTATACGTTAACGAATATATGAGGTAAACGCATATGGCAGTTATTTTATTATTATTTTTTAAAGAAATAAAGATGCGAACATGATATACGTGTCACATAAATATTCTTACTATCTTCAAACTAAGCTTAACGCTTGTTCTATGAAAATAGGACTAACTTACTGGTCTGCAGTGAGGTTCGAACCCGCGAGCTTTGGATCACGAGGCGAGAGTCCTAACCACAAGACTAACGAGCTACTTTTTAAAATTTATTTTACTTCTTTTGATAACTTATTTCATTTTGTTGTTATTATTGTTGGCATTTTTTTGTAGTAATATTTCAATAAGATAGAGATTTCTTTGTTTTCTGAGAAATTTCCAATGGGATAGTTGAAAAATTGAAGATATAGTTCATAAAACAATTTCTTGATTGTCAGAAGACAGCTGGACCTGATGAAGTTCTTGCAGTATTTTTGGGAAAAACTCAATCAACTTTGTTTACATCTGTATATAAAACAATGACCATATGTCTGTCTGTCTGTTCTCTATACAAATTTACACCGATTGTCCGATCTGACCCAAATTTTGCGTTCTTATTCTTTATAATCTGGCAGGTAACATTGGAAACATTTAAACCCTCCCCTTTACCATCCCCACGATATATTTTCTATACGAATCCACACCGTTTAACCGACCTGACCCAAATTTTGCATACTTATCCTTTAAGACCCGGCGGGACACAATGGTAAAATTCGTCCCCGTCCCCTCCCCCTGATATATTTTCCATACAAATCTGTACCGTTAGACAGATTTAACTGAAATTTGGAATTCCTATTATTTTGGACACGGCGGGTAACAAAACTGTACCCACAACCCACCCCCCGTCTTAACTCGTCTCCCTCCAGCTATTATACTATTCGTACAAATCTACACCGTTTGACTGATCTGAGCAAAATTTTGACTATTTATATGTTAGGAACCGACCGGAAAAAAAAGCGGAATTTATTCGTTCATCCTTACTCTTGCCCTCTCCCTGATATATTTTCCATGCAAATCTGTACCGTTTAACCGATCTATTCTAAATTTTGCATAATTATTCTGTAAAACCCGGCGGGTAATATAGGCGACATGTTCCCCTCCCCTTTTACCCCACCGCTTGCATACTTATTCCTTAGGTCCCGGAGGATAACATACCTTACATTTCCCCCTGGACGTCTCTTCCATCCCAGCCTAAATAAAGTGGGAATATTGTTTTTAATTGAGACTTTGCGAAACCGACCTTCCGCCAACAAACTTATTTTTAATTACGTCCTGAACACGAGCAACGCCGGGTACGAACAGCTAGTTTTCAATAGATAATCATAATTATTATTATTATAGGTCTTTATTTCAGCTTATTGAGAATAAATTCTCACCTTGCCTTATGGTGATGTACAGGGTGTACCAGAGCTAGCAGCAGAAACTTAGCAGGTAGATTCCTGACTATATTATGTGTCAAAAATGTTCAAGAAATCATGGCCTAATATCAATTGTTACGGAGTCATGCAATATCAAAGTTTGCATTTTTTTCAATATTTCATAATTAGTTTTTGCAAAAAGTTGAATCATCATTACAGTAACTTATGTCGATTAGGGAAAATTAATTTGCTTCAATACAAAGGAAATGAATTTTTCATAATGCTTTTAGGTTTCTGTTGCTAGCTCTGGTACACCCTGTATATACGTATAAGTCAAAACAGAAAAACAACAAAAAACATACAAGTAAAATAAGAAATGATAATTTTGTCGAAATTTAAATCAGAAAGTAGAAAACAGAAAATAAAATAAAAAAATAATAATATTTCGCCTAACACCATGCAGAACAGTTACTGTTGCACAATTAGCATTCGGGAGTCAATCCACATAACAGCTGCTTGAATAATGTAATTGCTAGACCCCCCACATCCTCTTTCTTGCGCTAGCTATCTTCAATCTTTGGAGAGCAGCAAAACCATGAACCCTGTGTTCTGTGAGCATTTAAGATGCACTGCAATGCCAGGGTAGACCGAGCATTATCCTGAAGGCATTGTTGTATTGCACTCTCATAGCATTATAGGACATGCGTGTCTGCACCACAGCACACTTGTGTACAGATTCTTGCAATAAGTAACGAAAAGGTATCTTTTCACTTCGTTACTGCATCTAGTTTAGCGTGTTGGACCTTACACTAATCGCTCTTCATGCATGCAACCTTCCAGATATGCAGAAACCCTAACTATACAGTAAGACCCCGTTATACTATACAGTAAGTGATGCTGCTCTGTTTATTGCTGTTTCAGTATTACCTGGTATTACTAAAAACTAAGGGATCACGGATGCATCATGTAGATAGCGTCAATCTTTCCTGGAATGAGTGAAGAGACTGAGAAATGTTTGGAAAGTGTATGAAAGAATGTACGGCTGGAGCTGAGCAAGGAAGTTGACAAGACAATCCATTATTGATATTGACGAAATTGTCAAGCTTGCTAATGAAACAGGGTTGGGGAATATGAATATGCAGGATATTGAAGAATTATTGGAAGTTACAACTGGTGAAAGTCTTAAAAAAATAGTAGAAATTGGCGTTTCTGAAGACGAGAGGCATAAAAAACTTTCAAAATTTTAGCCACTGTACAGTACCGGGCCGACTCGCGCCTGTGTGCGAAACCGATTTTTGACCCTTTTCCCGTGATCTAATTGAGCTGAAATTTGGCAAGTAGACTCGTGGCGACGATCAAGAAGATCTATCAAATTTTCGTTTAAAAAAATTAATAATTATAGTATAATTTCGGAAAACTAGAAATTTTATTGGTTTTTTCAAATTGGAATCATTAGAAAAGTTTGATTACGGCGGCCCGATAACGTCGCGGAATATTTTCTAAATTTGAATTACTCCGTTAGTATGCATAATAGGTACTTCAGTACGAATGTCGAAAATCTTAATTGATTGACAAATATTTTTAGAATTTAATCTTCAAAGCACGAAGTGTCTTATCAAAGCTCAAAACATATTTGACATTTAGAAATATATTAAATTACTGTAAGTTTAGTGTTATGTTATATGTTTGAATTCGTCTTTAATTGTTGTTATATTTTACAAAGAAAGGGATTATAATAAAAACTTGGTTTTTATGGGTTACGTTTTTTTTCAAAACTTGTCTGAAATATGTTCTCCAATTTTATATAATATTTTCCTAAATATTTAAAAACGGTTCACTTCAATTAGATAATTTATAACTTCTTCAAATATTGCAAAATTATTTTGTGGTGACATAATTATAATTTATATAAATTAACTTTGTATTATAAGTCCTTTAGTGGCAGATATATTTTTAAATAATTTAGAGAAATGAATTTTTAATAGTTCTGCTTTATTTTTAATAAATGTATTTTTTTGGAAAAGATATGTTGATAACATTATATGTATATGGACTGGTACTGAAAGACAACTAAAGATTTTTCTTCATTTCTTAAATAAACTACATAAAAGGATTCAATTTACCATAGACATACAAAATCCTACCATTAATTTTTTGGATTTGGATATTTCAATTGTTAATAATAAAATTGTTTAAAACATATTTCGTAAAGATACATATACAGATATAGTTATACACAATTCTTCTAACCATCCATATTCTCAAAAATTGTCAACTTTTCACTCAATGTTAAATAGATTAATTAATATTCCATTATCTGTTGATAATTTTAATATTGAATTAAAAATTATTAAACAGATCGTGTTTAATAATGGTTATGATAAAAAATTAATTGATATTATGTTAAATAAAAAGTACAATTTTTTTTTAAATCTTTTGTGTACCCTTAAATTTTTGATTCTGATAAACATTGGAGGAAAATTATATTTATAAATAATGAAATTCCTAATTCAATAGTTAAAAATATCTCAAATGTTATTCAACCAGCTTTTTATACTAATAATAAATTTAAAAAATACTTAATAAATAATAAAGATAAGGATAATTAAAAAAAAAATCGGGTGTTTATAAATTGATTTGTAATGATTGTGATTATTTTTATATAGGAAAAACGTGTAGAAATTTTGAAGTTAAAGTTAAGGAACACCTAAGGTGTTTAAATAGTAATAATTATTCCGAATTTGCTAACCATCAACCATTTTGGCTATGGATCATTCTTTTGATATTAATAAGGGTTTAAAAATTTTACATACAAATTATACAGAATCACAGTTTGATAAATTAGAAATTTTGGAAATAAGAAAGAGTGTTAATAGTTAATTGAATGTTATAAATAATCAGGTCCTTTTTGCAAATAGTCATCTTTTAAATTTATTTTTTTGTTAAGTAGGTACTTTTTATTATCATTTTCGATACATAACTTTTTAATATTTTAATCTATACTTCGATTTTTAAATTTTATTTTTGTTATCCTGACGAAGAAGCCATTGGTTTCGAAACATGTTGATTTTTTCAGTAAATAAGTGGTGTTTACAAAGTTAATTTATATAAATTAAAAAAGACAATATATACTTGATGTGTTAGAATATAAACATAATTATATTATTTCAACTCTTCTCACTTTCCTGTTTGCGAAATCCTTATAGTTTCGTGTAGGTACATCTATAAGGTCTAATATAGCCTCCTCTACAGGTATTGTTGCTAAATTTGTTAACCTTATTAAAGAGTTTAAATTTACAATGTAAAAATTGTTACTTATTAAAGAATTTACGCTACCGGTTTCGACACGTCCGTGTCATTAACGAGCGTTATTTAAATTAATCTAAAATGCGAAAGTACTGTATTAGGTGTCTTTAGGGGGCGGGGGTGATTTGTGGAGTGGGAGGGGCGAGGGAGGGAACATGGTTAATAATGGTGACTTACACGGGGCTATTATTTTGTTAACTAATACAGTACTTTCACATTTTAGATTAGTTTAAATAACGCTCGTTAATGACACGGACGTGTCGAAACCGGTAGCGTAAATTCTTTAATAAGTAACAAATTGTACATTGTAAATTTAAACTCTTTAATAATGTCTAAAAGAAATCGTTACATTGTAAGTGCCCAAGAAATAGAAAAAAATTGTTAACCTTCCCTGGCTCATTGTTGAGCGCAGGTAATTTTTTATAAGTTTTAATTTAGAAAACGACCTTTCTGCGCTTACTACTGTAACTGGCATAGTTATCAAAATTCGTAATGCTACGGTGATGTAAGGGCTTACGGCTGTCAAATATATTAATTCTAGAATTTTCACCACGTCATTATTTCATTTCTTTTGACAAAAGACTGATATGACATAATTTTTTTCACACAACGGCGTTAATATCCAGTGAATCATCTGCTGAAAGTTTTTCCTGCAAACGATTGCAGCTAGTTCTTAATCGACTTTGATCTTGGCCATCACTCAAATTAAATAAAAAATTAACATTAAATACAAATCATTCAACAAATTCACTACGGAGGATAAGCTTGATCCAATATATAAAAAAATACATTCATTTTAAAAGAGGTTAGAGGATCATTTAGTCAGGTCTTCGTGTTCGTAATCAAAACTCTTTGGAGTTTTACGACTTCTTAGGGGTCTGGATCGGGAAGCTTCAAATTCAGCCTCGACTAATAATTTTTCGACAATTTTCATGTCAGTATTTACAATTTTCTCAAAATTTTCGTCGATTCTGATTTCTATCAAAAACCTGTTTAATTCCGTTAAAGAATCTAAAGCTACAAACATGCATATTCATATCGATGGAATGTAGAATTTATTGCTCGCAAAATTTACTTTTGTCAATACTTACTAGTGCCATACATTTAGTGAACAAATAAATGAAAAGGTACATATTTTTTCTGCTAGACATTTAGCGTCATAATTGCCTTCTGATCGAATGATGTACTCCTTGATATTTCATACAAAGCATCATAAATATGTAAAGAGCGGTTTTACAGCATCTATTCTGCTTGACCATTTTGTTTCGGACAATGGTTTTAAGGTTAGATTTTTTATGATATATTTTTTAATATCATAAAATTAAAATTGTCGCTGGCATTCCATCCGGCGCCCCTATTGGCTTGGCGCCCGGGTGCGCCGCACACTTCGCACACAGGGGCCACTGGAGCCAAAATTATGGGTAACTTTAGTCAAAATACTTTATCGAAGGAGAGAACAGTGTGAAAAGTTTTTATCGAAGGAGAGAACAGTGTGACAGCAGGAAAGAAGGTGAACGGAGCTCCAAATGCAATTATTTATAATAAAAATATGTTGATCCAGGCAGGACTAGAAAAGAAGCCTAGAGATGGGAGAAAAGGAAAGAAAGTAGAGTGAATGCAGTAGATGTGAAATCCGTTAGACGTATGTGTAGCAAATCCATTTATGATTGAGTAAAGATTGAAGATATTAGAAATGAATGTATCTAAAGCTGATATTAGAAAACTCAGTATAATTAAAAAGAAGAATGGTAAGAAAGATAAATAACGCAATTGTTGACGAGGCCAGAAAGAGAGGGTGACCGCGGAAGACGGGACATGACCATATTAACCAGATACTGGAAGATGCTGCTGTTCGAGGCCTCAACAGTTGTCCAGCTTTTCGTGGATGGAGAGAAAGCTGTGTGGCAGTACAGAAGAGTGCAGCGTTCTATCCTCTCGGAATACGGGGAACAGCGTGACGGTAAGTAAATTTTATTATCACGAATGTTTTATTCGTAAAAATCGATATTAGCGATACACGTCTAAAATTGATGATATAAAAAGTTTTTAACAAAATGATGAAACAATGATTTTTCTTACTTTCTATCCTATTCAATTCCGATACTACAATTATATTCCACATAATTTCGATACTATTACGTTATTTTGCATAATAATCAATCAATAACTACTTGTCAACGCGGATTCGTATCAGGCAGGTCGATCCTCACGAACTTGTTAATTTACCATAACCGCTTATCTGAAGCGTTATCGGAAAAGGTGAAAATACCTTTGATAAAGTCATTTATAAAACTATATTATGTAAGCGTGAAAATCTTGATGTTATCAAATTAATTAAGTTTCGTAAAATTTATTTTACTGAATAGAATGTTACGTGTCAGAAACAATTAATTTCTCTCGTATGATTTTAAATTACCTAGTGGACTACCTCAAGGTTCTCATCTTAGTCTTATTTCATGTATTTATTCGTAAACGATGTTATTGATATATTTCGGGACATTTTTGCTTTACGGTTTGCTGGCGATTTAAAATTATTTCATATTATTCGTCGCTATACTGATTATGTAATTCTTCAAAAAATCTTGTACAAATTTCGTGTTTGGTGTTCTTCTGATTAACTCAAAACAAATAAAAATAAATGCCGAATTATTAGATTTCTAACAGTAAAAACTTAACGCTTAGAGTCAAATAAACGATTTTTGTGTTCTATTCGACGAAATCAATTACCATATTGACAATATTTCTAGTAAAGCTATAAAAATTCTCGAATTTGTCTTAAGATTTTCTAAAAATTTCAATGATATCTCCTCATATTGTATTCTGCACTAGTAAGAAGTATCATTTAAAATAATGAAACTTCTTAAGATATTCATATAAAAATCACAGAACGTATCCAACATAAATTATTGCGTAAGATTAACTTTAGATCCAATATATTGTTTGCAAACCTTATCCAACAGGTGAAAAATATCCGACTTTTTTTATCTTCAAATTATCAGATAACGTGACTAATAGCCCCGCACCCTAAACCACAGCATACACCACTTCGATTAGTCATCATTAAATACGGCATACACTCTTTAATATTTTTCATTAAAAGTATTTTGCTAATTTTTAAATGGCGGAATTATGTGCCGTCACACAGAGGTCCTACACCACGACGCGCGACCGAAATTATTTTAGAATTTCAAGCTTTAAGATAAAGGGAGCATAAAAAATGTGAAGGTGGTATAACTCTTTTAGAAAAACCCTTAATTAAGGCCTACTTAAGCCTTATGAAAACCCCTTAAATAAATCCTCTTAGTATACACATTTACATATTATTCATGTGAGAGATTCAAATTAATATCACGAAAACTTTAAAATTAATTTATAAATAGTCAGAGGGAACAATTAATTATTCTGACACGAATATTATGCTGATATCTGAATGTAAATCTAAATATAGTGGAGTATAGATAGATCTACTTACAGCTGAAGGTGACTAGACGAGGTATCTCCGGAAGCGTCCAGGAATGACGGATTCTTGGCTCTGGAAGCAGGTCAGGGAAGCTGCAAGTATGAAACATTAAGTGGTGTTTAATCGGTGGAAGGGTGTCTCGGTTATCTGAGTCCAGCATCGTGTTCAGGGCGAGTACCAACCTTGCTGGTGCTTATCAGGAGCGGCCGCGGCGCAGGAGCCCACAAGTGTGAATGATGACCGATCGCTCCTTGTTATCTATTGGCGTTTCTTATCTGGACTGGGCCGGCGCCAGGAGCTGCGGGGCCCTACTGGAAAGTTGGGTTTCGTTACAGAAGCTATCTGCTCTGAGGAAGACATTGTCTCAGCCCAGGACACAGTTGGGGGCAATGATATAACAAACTGTAGATACGTCAGAAGCGTGAGATCTTGGCAACTCAAAAGTAGGGTAATTGCCCTACTTGCATTCGTTATCGAACGGACCTTTTTTGTGATCGGACGCGACGCTACGCCGAAAAAAGTTCCGGAAAAAAAGGAACAGAGTACCGTACACTATTGTATGAATGAGTATGTTATTTTAGTCACCGTGACTTCAAATAACCTGATTTTTGAGGGGTAAACGGGGTCGAATGGATAGTTATTGCATTTTATTTTTTCTACGTCTAAGGAAGCATCGCGCATATTTATTTATTTTGGTACGAATAATAAGATAAACAATTTTACATTGTACGTTACGTCAGATATCCGATTGCTGAAATATTTCTTACTTACAGTACTTTTGTGAGTGGGAATTAATTGTGTTTTCCACTATCTTAGACTTAAGTTTTATTAAAATATAAATGATGAACTTAATAAAAAAATTTACGTGTAGGTAATAGATACCCACGCTCGCAGTAAAACTAGTAGCTGTAACAATTTTTTTTATATAAAAGTATATTTTCGATACCCCTCCTTTTCGATTTACTAAGAATGATTTGCTACATGAAAAATGGATAAAAGTCATCAAAATCTAAAGAAGAGAATATGACTAGATGCTTTCAGCTTAATCAAATATATGCTCTAAACATTTTCAGGCAAATGATTTGTATTTGAAGAAAATGAAACTTCGTTGGATATTGAGATGATAATAACCTATTTATTGTGATTTTTTCTGCTTGCAATTCTTATTACCATAATACCTACTAAGGGAACATTATCCAATTCACAAGTTTATTTACTTCCTAATTTCCAGAAAACGGAAGAACGAGTATGCGCTTCGACCTCAACGAATTTAAGTTAATATTTCGGATATGAATTCAATATTTGGAACCCCGCGCTTTTCTTAGAAAAAACCTTCAAAATTTAAAACAAATCAATCCAAGAATATAGACTAAAGAACATGAAAAATAGACAACAAATGAAAAACAGTAATTTAACCCGAAAAAATAAAAACCTTTCAAAAAAGTGCACTAGTTTAAAAACTATTACACAAAACCTCGGAAAAAAGTTTTTCACTGAAGATCAATTTAATGAAATTAAACTTAAAGGTGAATTAGTTTAACTAAGCGACATAATGTTTCTTAAAAATAAATGACAGCTCTATTTAAAAAATAAATTCACTAGCTTTAAGGAAGTTTGCGGTAACTCTTCATTATTATTCTCCGGCAGCAAATTAATATGTGAGGCAAGTTTCCTCCTCCTCGTGTGATAGGGAAATGGTACGAAAATACTTCTGCAGATCCCGGATTTAGCAGACAAGCCTTAAATATTTTAAAATCTAAATATAAAGCTACTGGCCAAAGACTAATATATGCACTCTAGTTGCTGACGAGATGGCTATACGTCACTAAACTGTATGGACGGGAAAAAAGCAGCGAGCGAGCCGGCTCTGTGGCCTGCCCTATCCAGACACCTCACGTAATCCGAGTTTTTAATTTCGCTTCTTCTTATCAATGCGAGATTAAAATAAAGTTTTTGCGATATTCGGTTCCAATGTTGAAACATACATTTTAACTAACTATCTAACCATCACGCCATTTCCCCGCAGGGGTAGGCAGAGAGGATTGAACGCCACACTCTTCTATCCTGGCACAACATTTAAATGTGTGATAAAAAAATATTAAAAGTTTTCCCTAACATACATTTTAATGAAGCGAAATAAGATTATTTGAAATACAGAATACCCGCCAAAGAATATTAAAATTAAGGTTGATACGCACTCGTGGTCATTTCCCACTTTTCAGAGGACAGATCCCCGGCTACGATCGCCGCTCTGACGTGCTATCAAATAAATTTTCTGAGCGATGATCACTAAGGGTGGTGGTAGTGGGAAATTTAAAATGAAAACATTCGAGTTTGAATCGTACATATATTTACATAATTGAAATTGGAAATTCATCGTTAAATCTAACCTTATTATCTAACGTTAATTCTACCGTCTTGAACGTGACGACGTCCTGGTCCGGCGACGCGACGCTGTACGCATCACGGAGCGACGTCGCCGCGCGATTCCCTCGCGCTTCTGCTCCAGCGACGCCGAAGGTGACGCATGGCGTGAGGCCCATCTCACGCTGGTCTCCTTCTGCGCTGGCGGCGGGCTGGTTATCGCCCTGATAACCAGCTGACCATCTCCAATGGTCTTCGGCTCCGCCCTTGTCCTCTTCTTCCTCGTCCGTAACAGCGGCCACGTCAGGCTACATCAATCCACCTGACGCCGCTTTTGGTGGACTTCAGGCGTCCTCCTCAGCCTGCTTGGCTGTCGCCTTGACAGTCAAGATCACGTCAGACCACCCGGCTCTCCAGGGAGTCTTCTTCCTCCGCTGGGGCTTCTCGGCGTGGTCCTCTCGACTGTCGCCCTGACTAGCCGAGATGTCTTTGCTCTTCTTTTCGGCACTCCTTCCGCGGTTCACTTAATTGATGGTCGGCCGACAGCCACCTCATCGCTGCCGGCCGACGCCGTATTTCACATCACAACCCCACTTCTACTCCCTACTACTCCCAACTAGCTCCAAGTCCCAACTGCTTGTGGGAGTGGCCACACAGGGTTTTTATACATTTCAGCGTTTTGGCCACTTCCCTGCTGTCCAACCCTTAATTTTTATTCGTTAGACCTAACTTTCGGGCACGCCTCTTAATATTATTTAACTTAATTAATCTTAACTAACAAGAAATAAAAATCTTAAAATTAATACCACTTATAAATAATTTT